>JAFBJT010107493.1:0-13481 GCA_016785325.1 Chascanopsetta lugubris | reverse complement strand
CTGTCACTCTGTCTGACTCGCTGGCTGTCTCTCTCTCTGCCTGCCTGCCTGCCTGTCTGTCTGTCTGTCTGTCTGTCTGCCTGCCTGTCTGTCTGTCGTTATGACGTTATGAGTCTGAAAGTGAGTTCCAGGTTCCCTTGTGCTTTAGAGGCTCAGGTTAAGATGCAACATGTCGCTCCACCACCAGATGCCACTAAATCCTTCCTCCTGCCCCTTTAAGTCTCACTGTCCCTCTGACGACCCGTCTTCATGCAGATTTCTCCGTTTCTTTCTTCCTCCTCCACTTCCTGTCTTTCTCTGCGCTGCATCAGTGATGTCATGGTCTCTGGCGGGAGGAAGCTGGATCACGCGCTCGCCACATAATGAGCCATTGTTCGGGCTCCGTGTGGCGGCGAGGCCCCTCAAAACCCAACGCAGCGTCCGGCCCCCCGTTCCCCCTTCGTCCCGCCCGCCGTTCCCCCTTCGTCCCGCCCCCCGTTCCCCCTTTGTCCCGCCCTCCGTTCCCCCTTCGTCCCGCCCTCCGTTCCCCCTCGTGCCGCCCCCCGTTCCCCCTTCGTCCCGCCCTCCGTTCCCCCTTCGTCCCGCCCTCCGTTCCCCCTCGTGCCCCCCCGCGCGCCCTCGTCTCGCCGCGGCCGCTCGTTAGCAAAGAAAGCAGCTTCTTCCCCGGACAAATATTTTGTGAGGGCGAAGGAGCCATGAGGCCGAGTGTGACTTTCCTTCCTGTCCCGTTTCAGTCCAGGTCACCGTCTCTGTGTCCAAGTGTCCCTCTCTGTCCCTGTGGACACGTCTCTGTGTCCAAGTGTCCCTCTCTGTCCCTGTGGACACATCTCTGTGTCCCAGTGTCCCTCTCTGTCCCTGTGGACACGTCTCTGTGTCCCAGTGTCCCTCTCTGTCCCTGTGGACACGTCTCTGTGTCCCAGTGTCCCTCTCTGTCCCTGTGGACACGTCTCTGTGTGTACGATTTCGGCCGTTATAATTGTAATTATGTTACGAAACATTTACATGTTTTCATTTTCATGAAAGCTTCCTCACAACGGGTCAGGTGTCCCTGAAGAGGCCACGCCCACAACGGTGCTCAATTTCAAACCAGGATGGAGTCAAAATAAGCCCCGCCCCCGCACATGTGACTGATTGAGACCAAAACTGTAGTTTGTACCAGACTTTCAACCCATTTCATTCAGCTCTGAAGTTGATCACTTTAACATGGGGGTCTACGGGGTCGACGGAGCCCCTAGTGGCCAAACCTGTGAACTGCGCGTTTTTGGCTTTTTATCGTATTGTTTCCAAAATTCTAAAAGCGGGTTTTTGATGTCACGTGTCAAAGCCGTGTCCTCCAGGTCCCGAGTCCGTCCTCGTTGACTTCCTGTCCGCTGACCTCGTCACGTGACGCAGCGGGACCGCACGCAGAAGGTCATGGGTTCGGGTGCTGTGCTCTTATCTTATCAGCCACTCTGCTTGTGTACACAGTCAGGATCTGCTGCTGCTGCTGCTGCTGCTGCTGCTGCTGCTGCTGCTGCTGCTGCTGCTGCTGCTGCTGCTGCCGCTGCTGCTGCTGCTGCTGCTGCTTTCTCTGATGAAAAAACCCTGTTTTTCTTTCCCCCTCTGGCTCCAAAGATAGATCCCTCAAGGGCCCCGCTTCCTTCTTGCCGCTGCTGCTGCTGCTGCTGCCGCTGCTGCTGCCGCTGCTGCTGCTGCTGCTGCCGCTGCTGCTGCTGCTGCTGCTGCTGCTGCTGCTGCTGCTGCTGCTGCTGCTGCCGCTGCTTTCTCTGATGAAAAAACCCTGTTTTTCTTTCCCCCTCTGGCTCCAAAGATAGATCCCTCAAGGGCCCCGCTTCCTTCTGCACCATTAGATAATTGCTTAGTCTACAAATAGTCCCTGACTCGGTGCAGATCCACAGACTCTGCATGTGACATGAATGAAGCTGTAGCTTTGTAGCTGCTGTGACGCAGGTCGGCGGCGAGCTGCTCATTAACTCCGCTTATTTCCACGTTCCAGTTTTTCCATCACTCCTTATTTTATTCTGTTTTATTTGATTCTGTTTTATTTTATTCTGTTTTATTTGATTCTGTTGTATTTGATTCTGTTTTATTTGATCGTCCTTCCCTCTCTTCGCCCGTCCAAAGCGCAACCATCCCTCTCAGACTTACTGTGGAGACTTATTGACTCCACCCTCTTGGATGAACCAGGAAGTAGGAGGAGTCAGGCAGTGTAGCGCCGAGTGGAACCGCCCACGCCGAGCTTCATAAAGGCTCTCCGTGCTCAGGCTGTGAGAGGGACACGCCTCCTGCTGCTCATGCAGTGAAGGCGGCACTTAGAACAGCTTCCAGGCAGCCAATCAGGAGAGGGCAGGCTGTTTGTCGTCGTTGTCGACTTCATTAACCGGAATTATTTACATATTTTCCAGTATTTATTTGATTTGATCATCATCTCCTTTCTCCGCAGCTCCAAAGCGGAACCATTGCCCTCGTTGTTTCATTACGCTCAGCAGGCACATTTTCTGGAGGAAGCATATCCGAGCCCCCCCCACACCCCCCCCCCCCCCCCCCCCCCCCCCCCCCCCCCCCCCCCCCCCCCCCCCCCCACCGCCGCTGTGGTCGTCCCATTCGCTTTCTCGCCGCCCTTTAAAAGAGGCCTGGAGAAAAAGAAAAAAGTGCATGTATGATAATTGGTGGTTGTAAAGCTTTTGATAATTGGCACGGCTGTAATTACGGGTAGTTCTCCCCCGCCCCCTCTTTCCCCCCCCCCCCCCCCCCCCCCCCCCCCCCCCCCCCCCCCATCCCACCGTAGCAAATGGAGTTGCCAGTTATTCACAAGATAATGGCCTAAAGAGAGAGACAGACAGGTGTGTGTGTTGTTTGTGTGTGTGTGTGTGTGTGTGTGTTGTGTGTGTGTGTGTGTGTGTGTGTGTGTTATAGAGAAGGAGGTCAGCTATACATTACCGGCACTGTGTGAATACAAAGTGCCTCCCTGTGCGGAGCTGTGGTTGTGGGGGCGAGAGTCTGTTGTCGGTTGTTTACCTTTTTATTCAAAGATAAATAATGGACTCCGTCTTCTGTCTCCTCCGGAACCGAAAGTCCACAAGGCAGATCTGTCTTTGGAACGTGACCGCAGAGCTTTGACTTTTCCAATGTTAGTGTAAGAAAGCGATGACCGGTCCCGCAGAACTCACGACCTTCGGTCTCTCCCGCTCACGATGTAAACAGGAAGTAGAGTGTCGATGCTCGACCGTTGATTTGTGGCAGAAACGACCGTGAGAAAAAACCCTGTGAATTCCAGTTGAGAGCAAAGAGTGGATTGTGGACAGCAGCTTAAAGGGGCAGTGTGTACGATTTGGTGACCTCTGGTGGTGAAGTTGCACCTGATCATGTAGGAGACGCAGCCAAATGCAAACTCTACAATGTGTTTCGTGCATCCACTCTGTAAAAAAGATGGCGGTCCAACATGGCCGCCTTCACCCAGGAGTAAATACTGTAACCGCTCATTTGACATGAATGAAAACAACAGTTCTTCCACATGTAAATAAAGTATGTTTCATTGCTGCCAAACAAAATGGATGATGCCAATTAACTTGCGCACTGGACCTTTAAAATCCTGAATCCATCCTCAGCTTAAATCACTTTCCTATCATGTAAACTTAAAGCTGTGCTTTCACGTATTGTTACTTTGTGTATATCCTTTGTTATTGTTGTGTTTTGGCGTCGTGCCTCTTTAAGAACTTGGCTCCAGAAACAAAGACACAACCTTCTTTTCCGTGTAGAATGGAACAGTTTGAACGGTATTCAACTCTACAAGAGGCAATTAGAGGGGCAGTTCTTCTGTTTGGGGGAACTTTGCTTCATGTAAATAAAACCAATCCATGAAGATGAAGAAAAAGAAATGTCCACACTCACATTCGATTATTCCTCCGTCCTCGTTCTTGGGTCATTTGGGACAAAAGTGAATCTGCTGTAAATATGAAATCATCCGGCCGACGTATTCCAACATCTACATCTTCAATAGGCTGTTGAGGAAAACCCCGCCCCCTTAACCCGTCCGCCCTCACCTTCATCTCCAGGATCCAGGCCAAGACGAGGGAGCTGAGGGAGCGTCAGGCCCGCGAACGCGACTACGCCGAGATCCTGGAGGTCAGCCGCTCGTCGGAGGAGGAGCACGCGTACGCCGGCGTGGGCCCACCGCGCAGCCCCCGAGACGACTGCCCCCATTCGCCGCAGCAGCCGCAGCGCTCGGACACGCTCTACACGCAAGTCAGCAAGGCCCGCAGCGAGCGGCCGCCGTCCGCAGACAGGTAAGGGGGCGGAGCCGAGCCTCCCACACGTCCTTTCTTAGACGCTCTGTCGGTGAAGCTGCGAAAATAAGAATCCAGATTCATCCAGAGATTCTTTGCTTTGATTCGATTCAAAGATTATTTGAAGAAGCGCAAAAAAAAAAAAAGTACAAATGTGACAAAGACGTGTGTGAAACTGACAAACAGCTTGTGGTTTGTTCCTGAACGAGCTCAAACAACAAACTCTCAAAGGATCAACTCAAAGAAGAGCTCAGAAAATATTTAGACGGGAAAAACAACAACATCAAAGTAGAAATTAACATCAATATTTGTTCATTATCCGACTCGTCACCTGATGACGTGTAGGAGGCCCATCATTGGGAAGCAAGTGTGTGTGTGTGTGTGTGTGCGTGTGTGTGTGTGTGTGTGTGCGCGTGTGTGTGTGTGTGTGCGCGTATCTTTTGAGTACGCAGACCAGGAGTTATTGAAGTTGTCATTTCGTGGTCGTCCTCTCTCTCCCTCGCTCCCCCTCGCTCTCCCTCTCTCTCCCTCGTTCTCCCTCGCTCTCCCTCTCTCTCCCTCGCTCTCCCTTGTTCTCCCTCGCTCTCCCTCGCTCTCCCTCTCTCCCCCTCGCTCTCCCTCGCTCTCCCTCTCTCCCCCTCTCTCTCCCTCGCTCTGCCGTATCTGAGGCAGCGGCGTTATTACGAGGAGACGGCGCCCGGCTCTCACACCTAGAGGAGAAAATAATCACAGCAGCAGAAGGCAGGTGGTAAATGTCAGCTCGCCGGCTGCTACATACAATGCGCCATTCTCGGTGGGGGTGGGTGGGGTGGTGGGGGGGGGGGGGGGCGGGGGGGGGGGGGGGGGGGGGGGGGGGGGGGGGGGGGGGGGGGGGGGGGGGGGATTACTCAGGGGAGCCGGTGAGTGAATGGAAACCTTTGAATATCCGTCTCTCTCTCTCTGTCTCGCCTGACCTTTCCACCTGTCTCTCTCTCCCTTGTTGATTCCCACCTTGTTGCCGCCTGCTCTCCGGCGCTGCCTTGCCCTCCGGCGCTGCCTTGCTCTCCCGTTGTGTTGGCCGCTCAGACGGACCCGTTATTCAGAGCTGTCAGTCAGCGCAGGGAATGAATTGATCCTCGTTTTCCTGCGTGCGTTCGCTCCGGGTTCAAACACAGAGTCCGGGTAATAAAGCGAAGCTGTGATTGGTCGGAGGAAGAATCTTGAAGAAAGTGGACAAACTTGCAGTTCACAGCGTGGCCACTAGAGGCTCCATCCCCCATAGACAACTTCAGAGGTGAATGAAACATGTTGACAGTCTGGTACAAGCGACAGTTTGGGTCTCACTCAGTCACATGTTGCCGTGACAACTGTAAGGGGGCGTGGCTTATTGTTGTTCCATCCGGATTAATAGTAATGATGGCGCTCTGCAGAAAACCTTCGAGTGTCGTCACGGACACCACCTTCATCTTCAGTCAGTGTTTAAGTGGGACACGCCTCTTCCTGCTCATGCAGCAAAGGCGGGGCTTCTTGTGGTCAGCCAATCAGGAGGAGAGGAGGGGCTTTAAAGACAAACTAGCCAGTCTCTAGACAGAGAGGTGGGAGGGAGGAGCTTGTAGTCGCTCCCCGTTCAAATCACGCCCCTCCTCCCGTCACTGACAGCGTGGCGCCTTTGATGAATTTGGGAAACAGGAAGTGGAAGCGGGGCGGAGCCTGCAGCGCCTGCATCGGCAGCTGGAGGAGCGAGCGCGCGAGCCGCATCCCCAGATGGCCCCTGGCAGCCTGCGTGTGCTCCACCGCTGCTGTAGCTGGTGTTGATTCATAATTCATGAAGCTGCTGCTGTTGTCACAGCTTTATACTTTTATATTTATGTGTGATTCTTCGGAGAGGCGCCTGGATGTGGCGCAGATGCACAACAGAAGATTTCACGCGTCCGCTACAGATACGCAGTCTTATTTAATGAGGTGAGGGAAAACTCCCTCCATTTACTCTCTAATCATGGACTTATTAAAGATTAGAGCGGCTCCCCTCAACAACCACATAAGCAATTTCATGTCCCCCCCCCTTCTCTTCCCCTCGCCCCCCCCCCGCCTCCTCTGAGATCAGCTCCGGTTCTGTGCTTCATTGAAATGAGCAGGATTTGCAAGAAAGCTTTTTTCCCCATTGAGTCCGAAACAACAACAACAACAACAACAAGCGAATGGATTAGTGGCGGAATGATTCAGTAGAATTGTTTTAATCCTGCTAGTTTTTTATTTATTTATTTTTGAACAGTGCGGCAGAAAAAGGAAAAAGCCAAAGGCCTGTGTGAGAGTTGCGAGTGTTAAAGGTGCAGTGTGTGAGATGTGGTGACCTCTAGAGGTGAAGTGTCATGTTGTATCGTCAGCTCACCCTCACTCTTCTGAACATGAGGAGAAGCTGTGGTATTTATCACTAAAACTCAACAGAAGTGTAGGACGTCCTCTTTTACTTCTGTAAAAACATGGCCGCCTCCAGAGAGAGGAGCTACTCCTCATGTCAATAAACGTTAAAGGGCTCCTTTAAGGGTCATGGAGGAAAAAACAAACATTTAGGTGATGGTGAATTCATGAAAATGTCAGTAGGTGATTGTTTTGTAATATTGTGACAAAAATGGCCGAAATCGTAAACACTGCACCTTTAATCCTGCTAGTTTTGTATCTTATTTTATTTTATTTTTTTACAGTGCGCCTGAAAAGGCCGGTGTGTGAATTGCGGATGTTAAGATTGTGTTTCCCTCCCTGATCCTTCATCAGCGTAAAGAAAATATACCTCCTGAGAGAAGCAGGAAGTGAGCTTCCTGCGTCCTGTCTGCCCCCCCCCCCCTCCACACACCAAACAGGAAGTGAATTAGAGCCCGGCCATGCCAGGCACGAAAAGTCTTTCTTATTATGGAATGGCAGAACGAAGTGATACCAGAGCTTAAGGACTGTGTTGATTTGATCAAAGTAATAACGCGCAGCATAGAAACGGAGAGTGGAGGGAAATGTTGTTTCTCGCTCCCACGCAAACACCCGTGGCGGCGGCGGCGGCGGCGGCGGCGGCTCTGTAAAGTTTTCAGCTGCACAGAATCGTTGTATAATTAAACTCCGCCCACATCACATACACATGAAGTGATGACTCAGCAGAATGTGTGTACACACGCCCACACGTTAGAGCGCGGAAATGATCCTATTCATTCAGGTTCAGCTCGGGTGCTGCTCTTTTGAACTGTGTGCATTAAAGGTGCATTACGCAACTTTTTAAAGGTTAAAGGTTAAAGTGTGTCAGCATGAAAACAAACACAACCCAGAACAACTCAAACATCAGCGCACACACTATGAAGCAATGGAGGCAAACAGCATTGCATGAAGCCGAGTGTAAACCCACACACACACACACACACACACACAAGGCGACAGCTCTGTGTGTGTGTGTGTGTGTGTGTGTGTGTGTGTGTGTGTGTTGTCGTTCCTCTTGTGTTTGTTTGTGATACAACACGAGACGTGCTCGCTCCCTCCGAGGCCCCGACTCCCCCGGTGGAGAAGAGATGTAATGGAGTCGATTCAATAAGAAGCTCCGCCCCCTCACAGGGAAAACACAGGAAATCAAATCACAGCAAATCCCACAGAGGTTTCTCAGCATCCACTGCTGCCTTGTATTCGGGGGGAAGACGGGGGGGGGGGGTGGGGGGGGGGGGGGGGGGGTTGTATTGTATTGTTGAATTGTATCCCAGCAGCAACCAAACACAGTACATTCCATTAAATGTAGTGTAAAGTATTTACACTACATATAATATCGTGCATTGTTTACATTTACATTTACTTGAGAATGAGGTGGAGACCAAAACAGAGCAAAAAGACAAGATAAGGAAATCAGAGATTTGTAAAAATAGAATTGATCATGTTAAACACATCAACTGTCGATCGCGACTGAAGTTGCAATCTTTTGATCATTTCTGTTGATCAGCTTTAAAGGTGCAGTGCGTAAGATTCTGGTCATTTCTGTCACTTTCAAAAAACAATACAAGACAATTACATTTGAACATTTTCATGAATTGATCATCGCGTAAATGTTTGATTTGAATGTAGACTGACATGAGGAGCGGCTCCTCCTGCAACTTCCCCCGTCGATGTCACCTCATCGTACACACTGCACCTTTAACAGACAGAAACAAACACAACCCAAGCGCAATGACACCGACGAGGCGGCAGAGTCGGTGTCTCGGCCTCTGATGGGATCATGAATAAAAGCCTCTCTCTCATTATCCACATAATCCATTTAGCAGCAGTCGTCCTCCATGTTGTTTATTTCCCCCTCGTCCTCGGCGCCGTGTTGATGTAATCCCACACATCTGACCTTAAAGCTTTTTCTCAATCTGTTTATCTCAGCTGCTGCCACATTAACACTCATCTGCTTTCAAGCCTTTTCCCCTGTTGTGGAGTTAATCAGCCCCCAGCAGGGGGCGCTCTCTGTCACAGCAAACAGGGCTTTTCTCTTCTACTTCCTGTGGGAGGTGACGGGACAGTGGAGGTCAGAGTTGAAGTGTTGGTAGAGGTGGATACAGTGATGGGGGGGGGGGGGCATGTGCTCTCTAAAGATGGCTGCCCACAGGTGCATATTTGTACTCCCCCCGTCTGTGACCCATAGAGGGCGCACTTCTCATTGGCTCAACCAAATACTTTATCCTGTCCACATATTTTTGGGCTACATCGTACTATATGATGAACATGGAAACTGCAGTACCCTCGTTTGGCCACTGTGTAATTTTTTGCCTTCAAGCTCGGCACCAGATATTCTAGTACATCACCTTCGTAGTATTCTCAAGAGCAGTATTCTCCTGTTAGAATAGTAGTGTGTGTATATATATATGTGTGTGTGTGTGTACTCTACTCAAAATTTGCTGTTTGTCGCTTAGCGATGTCACGTTTTTATCTGTGTACTATTTATACTATTTATACGTTCCTGTTTTTTATATGTACTTGATTCGCGCTCACGGTTTCATTGTTTACAAGAGCTTTCTACTCTGTGGAAGAGCAGCCTTTGTTGTGTGCTTTCCAGTTAGTGGGCGGGGCTTTTCCTACATCAGCAGGGAGCAGCTGACCAATCACAAGTCACTGGGCCTGCTGGCCAATCAGAGCAGGGCTTTGGGCTTTTCTGTGAAGGAGGGGCAGGAGCTGGAGGGGTGGACAGGAAGAGGATCCCAGACTGTGAACACGTTGTAGTTGTTTACCTTTCGTACGTTAGCGTGTTAGCTAGCGCCACTCTCAAACTCCCGCCGGGGCAGTTCCTGAACATGAAGTGATCTTCTTCTTCATCTTCGTCGCTGCCAAACCAAGTCAACAAACTTTCCGACGTGTACTTTGGAAGAACTCGCAGCCGCGACGTCTCCTCCTCAAAGACCTGAGAAAAATGGCGCTCGGTCTCAGCTGCTCCGCACGCCGCCTCGGAACGTGTGAACAGACAAGTGCTTCGTGTGTGTGTGTGTGTGTGTGTGTGTGTGTGTGTGTGTGTGTGTGTTCAGAACATGACGTCTCCTCACAGCTCGGGGAACATCTCCGCTCGCGGGTCAAAACACGTCTGCATGAAAACTGTCACTTCAAATGTCCGTCCCACGTCTGCCGGCGAGAGACGGGACGGGATTCTCACCCGCCGCCGCCGCCGCCATGTTTGTTTGACCTGTGGAAAGGAATTCACGGACCAGCTTGAATTTCTGCACCTGAGAAAAATTCGGACTATCTGAAGATTTAGATCCAGACCAAATATTTCAGATCTCACAGATTCACACGATTCCTGGAAAAGTAGCAGTTACCAGCAGTTACCCCAACCCTAACCCAGCAGTTACCCTAACCCTAACCCAGCAGTTACCCTAACCCTAACCCAGCAGTTACCCTAACCCTAACCCAGCAGTTACCCTAACCCTAACCCTAACCCAGGAGTTACCCTAACCCTAACCCAGCAGTTACCCTAACCCTAACCCAGCAGTTACCCTAACCCTAACCCAGCAGTTACCCTAACCCTAACCCTAACCCAACCCTAACCCTAACCCAGCAGTTACCCTAACCCTAACCCAGCAGTTACCCTAACCCTAACCCAGCAGTTACCCTAACCCTAACCCAGCAGTTACCCTAACCCTAACCCAGCAGTTACCCTAACCCTAACCCAGCAGTTACCCTAACCCTAACCCAGCAGTTACCCTAACCCTAACCCAGCAGTTACCCTAACCCTAACCCAGCAGTTACCCTAACCCTAACCCAGCAGTTACCCTAACCCTAACCCAGCAGTTACCCTAACCCTAACCCAGCAGTTACCCTAACCCTAACCCAGCAGTAGAGACAAGAGACCTGGAAACAATGAAAGAAAGAGACATAACATTTAAGAAGAAACATTTTATAAATTATGTATTTATTTAACAACAATGGTCATAGTATCCTAAGCACTGAGATGAACGTGACTCCGGCCAAACGTGGAATCTCTCGCTCCACGTTTCAAACTTCCTGGGCGTCACGGCGCCACGGCTTCAGGAGCGACCATTTCAAATCATTTAAAATGGCCGCCTCCGTCCTGTCATCATCATCATCCTCACGTCTCCGGGGGGTTTCCGGACGAAGCGTGACTCCGTGTCCTGGAGGTTGTGTGATCGGACACGGTCGTATCATCTGCGCGGTGGATGAGGGGGAACCGGCTCGGGCCTCATCCCTGGATCCAGCCCAAGAGCTGCAGAGGAGCCAGGGGTATGTGGGGGGAGGGGGAAAGGACAAATAATAACGGGGGGGGGGGGGGGGGGGGGGGGGGGGGGGGGGGGGGGGGGTCTTTAATGGACGAGGCAGAGAGAGGACGGCTCAGTGGGTTTTAGGGGTCGTCTGCATGTTGTCGGTGCTGGAATGAAAGCAGGCGGAGGGAGACTTTATTTCCACGGTGATAAATTCTCATGTCCGTTCTGGAAAATCAGCTTCTCTCTTCTGCCCATCAGGATTCCACTTCCTGTTCCCCCTGCTGACACATCATATTTATTTATTGATCTGTTTACTCATGTGTTCGTCTGCTCGGTCTTCAGAGGAGAAGGAAAACCAAAGCCGAAGCTTTAAATAGCTCAGCCAGGGACACGAAAGTCCTCGTTGTTTTTTTGTTGTAGTTTTTTTTTAAACCCAAATCCTGCCGGGCTTGTTCATTTCGATCATTAAAAAGAGGTGGTTCCTTTAAATAGCTGTGAAAACCCGGTGGTCCGATCCCCGGTGGAACTCATGAAGGTCCAATAAATCAAGGTGCGACGGAGTTTACGGCTCCGAGCAGGTGTGGGAAATATTAGTTTGACCATTAGGAAACGAATCGAAAGCGCTGTGATTGGAGCTTGTTATTTGTCTAAAGAGGCAGATTTATGATTCATTTACATTAAAGGTGCAGTGTGTAAGATGTGGTGACCTCTAGGGGTGAAGTTCCCCCTTTAAATATTTAGTTATTATTTAATATGGGTGTTTTCTTACTTTATTTCATTATTTTAAACACGACGATAGCGATATATTTATATTTGATGTAGTTATGATATTTTCCTTGAATAAAAAATACCCCGAATAAATTATTAGAAATGTTACAAAGTGGCAAAAACCTACTTTCACAAAGAAATACATTTTAAAAGTGGAAACTGTGTCATAACATTTTAGAATTCTTGATGTCACATTTGAACAGCGACGCCCTGCGGTGATCTCCCCCCCCCCCCCCCCCCCCCCCCCCCCCCCCCCCCCCCCCCCCCCCCCCCCCCCCCCCCCNNCTCCCCCCCCCCCCCCCCCCCCCCCCACCCCACCTCACCCCCCCCCGAGCTGCTATCAGACACTCATCACTTCATCTGTTAAATAAACATGTGCCGTAATCCCAGATTATACTCTAATCAGAATCATTACTGCAGCCAAGCTCCGCCCCCTCAAAGCAAAGGGGCTGATGTCCCGGCGCCGTGGTTCCCCTCCCATCATCTCTCTCGTGACCCCTCCGCTTATTTACCTTCGCTCATTAAACCTTTAATTGCCGCCTCATGTTGGCGAGCGTTCAGTCGCGCGGCGCAGTGTTTACGGCCGCGCGGCTTTTTAATTCAAGTGGAAACTTTAATGAATTCGCCGGGACTTCATAAGAGGCGGCTGCAGCCCGTTAAAAAGAACATTATGAAAATTGGTTTTTTTTTATGAACTCCTCAATGTCTTTTGTCGCCGTTTGAAACTCGGAGAACACGAAAGCACTTTTCTCTGCTGGATTTTTTTCCGCTGGTTGAAGGAATTTTTTCTGTATTTTTTTTTTTTTTGCCACAAATCGATTCGACGTCCGTTTTTTTGTTTTATTTTGCTTCGGCAACTTCGACAACATGTCTGATAGACGTCATGAATATATCATGTTATTTTCAGGCGCAGCTTTTCACAGACAAACTTTTTCCTTCCGCTTTCCTTCCTCCAACATCAAGATATTCAAATGATACGTCGACTCGGCCATTAACGCCGCCGCCGCCGCCTGGATGGATCCACTTAGGCTGATTTAATATTCATCAGATCTGAAGATTTGCCCTAAAAGAGCAAAGAGCTACAGTGTGTAGCACATTAGCGTCGGTGATGCCGTGTTCTGCTGGGTCTGTCGCTGTGGGGGGATGTGGGAGGGGGCGGGGCCAGCGGGAACTCTTTTGGGTTGGCTGAGAGCGGCTCTGACCCTAAAAGGCTGCTGACCCACATTCTGTGTCAAAGAGGCACTTTGCCTCACTCAGCTGTGTGTGTGTGTGTGTGTGTGTGTGCGTGTGTGTGCGTGTGTGTGTGTGTGTGTGTGTGTGTATTAGGTGACCTCACTGTATTTATTCTTGCTTTGTGGTGTTTTTATGTTTTACAGTGTACGTTTTGTTTCCTCGCAAAAATTCTGACGTCTGATGAAAAATGTACGAGATCAAAAGACAAATATGCTCCGATTGCGTTTTTTATTTTATTTTTTATGTAGGTCATAAAACTTTGATATATTTGGGTTTCGGAGAGTTTTTATGAATTTATTTGGGATGTTTTGTGTTTTAACGTCTTATTTATTAGTATTTAATCATTCAAGTTCATTTTTCCAATTCAGATTATTTCATAAGGTTCGATAACTCTTGACGGACTATAAAGATTATATTTTTACATTTGAACTGGACTGACCTGAACACAAAACATTTGAAAAATCAAAACTTTGACGGAAACAAATATACTTTTATAATTGTATAT
>JAFBJT010107492.1:0-10152 GCA_016785325.1 Chascanopsetta lugubris | reverse complement strand
CTCTCTCTCTCTCTCTCTCTCTCTCTCTCTCTCTCTCTCTCTCTCCCCCGCACTCCCTCTCTCTCTCTCCCTGAGAAGCATGGACATGAAGCGGTGTCCGCTGTGCGAGGTCATCTTCCCGCCCAACTACGACCAGAGCAAGTTCGAGGAGCACGTGGAGAGCCACTGGAAGATCTGCCCGATGTGCAGCGAGCAGTTCCCGCTGGACTGCGACCAGAAGGTGTTCGAGAACCACGTGCTCACCCACTTCGACGGCCACCCGCTCAACTTCGACTAGAGAAAACCCGCCCCCCCGCCCCCCCTTCTCCCTCCCCCTCCCGTATAAAGATCAGCACATTCAGCTCTGCCTACTTCCTGTCAACCACTGAAGTAAATCACTGCACTCTTTTCTGCATGTAATGGTGTGAAGATCCAGTCGCTAGGCTGTACTGACTTTTCGCTTTGTTACTTCAACTTAGAAACACTTTGGGGTGATGTGACATTTGAAAACTGAAATTGTACCTCGCAGGGCTACAGAATCTTGTTTGCAATGTTTTTTTATATAGCTGGAAGTTTTCCCTTCATTCGGAGTCGGAGGGTAACTTAGGGGGATAAGACTGTTCTGTACGTATATATATATATATATATATATATATATATATATATTTAAGGACTTTAATTGACTCGGCTCTCACAGATCTGTTAAACCATAGGACGTATTGAATCAGGGAAAGAGATAAGTGTTTACCAAACGTACATTTAAAACATCCAACCAAATGCTCCCTGCCCCCGTAACATCCCTGTACAAGTCATCTGCCCAGTCTTTTTAGCCTTGGTGCACTAACTGCAGTCAGGGAACATGACATCCAGACATGGTTACTATACAGTATATCGTCAGATCATCTATTTTAGAATAATCAAAACCAATGATATTGTGACAGCCTTGATTCTTTGTGTATACTGATTTTATGTTTGTTTTTAGGTTTCCTTTCATTCTTATTTGATTGTGTCTGAACCTGTAAGAACCCTCATATCATCAGCTGTTCAGTGCATGCTGAGCTTTTGCTGGCGTTCCCCCCCCCCCTTTCTTTCGTTCTTCTCTTTCACAACATTAAGTTATTTTATCCGAAGAGACCTTTCATTCGTTCGGTGAGTTCCATGTATCTAATCTGTACTAATAAAGTCTGTTTGAAACGGAGCCGGCTGTGTGGTGTGGAACACAATGAGCGCGTGACTCTTCGGGCAGTAGGCACACATCAGAGAGGAACTTTTATTCTAAACGTAACAAAAGTTGACATGAAGCAGCGTCTTGAAGAAATACAGTACATCACCATCAGTTTCTCTGATTCTAACTTGTCATACACCATATACTATATGATTGAGATTTTCGTTTTTTTTTTTTTTGCTTCAGAAACATATGAAAATATAATTTAATGCACTTAACACATGACAATACATTCACTGTACACTATATCAAAGACTTTCCTCTATACTGGCAGTACAATACTGTCACAACAGTTCCTTAACACTAACATCCATGCACTGACGATGTCATCGAGTGGCTCATGGCTGAGCTATGGAGAACTTGCACTTGGTCTCTGAAGGCCTTTCTGCCTGGTTTCGGTTGCAACTGTTACATGCACCAGAAACAAAAGGTCCGGGGAAGGGGTGTGTGGGGGGGGCGGGGGAAGGAGGAGAATATGCTAATTTGTTGGCAACTTGTTACAAAAAGTGCTTGGATCCTTCGCCGCTGTAGAAACAGCGAGGACTGAGAACTGCTGTTGGGGAAAAGAGAGAGAAAGAGTTTGAGGAACAACAGCGCGCCGAGTTCCCATGATCCCGTCAAAGGGCAGAAACGCCACGAGAACTCTTTGGCAGGAGCGTGGGGCTGAAATGCTTTCGAACGTCACCTGAGATCATCCTTTGGTGCTCACACAAGTGTTTGCAGCGGATAGAAAATAAGGGTCTTAATACTCCTGATATGAAAAGAAAACTGCGGAATCCAACGACTGTAACGGCAAACATGACAGAGAGCGAGACGCACATTCAGGGTTTTCTCCTTTGCCTCAGTAACAGTTTTTTAGTTTTTTTTTGGCTCACGTCAGACTGAGGCCACTGGTCTGCGGACCAACGGGTGTGAATCTGTCCGGGGTTTCTTCTGATGCCACGGCTGCGCCCACGCAAGGCTACTCGTGATGTCACGTGGTCATTCTCTCCGGGGCGCACGTCCTCACGAACGGGCGCCGTGTGAGGAAATGACCGTGGATAAATGATAATATCTTGAATGTGCAAAATACAAAACTGTGAACTACATAAAGATTCAATACTCAGAATTGAAGAAAAAAAGATGAATTCTAACAATAATACATTTACTCCATGCAATTGAAAATAGTGTCATAGCAGAGAGCAGGTAAAAGAGGGGGATAGTGTGTGTATGTGTGTGTGTGTGTGTGTGTGTGGGGGGGGCGCGTGAGAGGAGTGATGTGGAGTAACAAACAGCTGTTGCTGGTGATGACTGTGTGGGGGTGAAGGGAGAAGTGGCAGCAGTGGTCACCTGCCGAGCCTCTACTGCTGCATCTTGCGCATGATGTCGGTGGAGACGGGCGGGTGGAAGTTGATGGTGTGGTGGCGGAGACCCTGAGATGTTTTGTAGCTCTTCCCACACCGGCACTTGAAGGGCTTGCGCACGCGAATCTGGGTCCGGTGGCCGTTCTTGGCGTGATACTTGATCCCGTTCACATTCTGTCATGAAGCCAGAGGGAACAGGTGAGGTTAGGTGCTGATGAGACCTGTTGAACGAGCAGTGGTCCATCCATCCACCCATTCATCCATCCACCCACTCATCCATCCGCCCAGCGACCCTTCCACCCACTCACCTATTCATCCACCTAACTCCCCACCCATCCATCCATCCATCCACTTACCCACCTATCCATACATCATCCACCCATTCATCCATCCATCCACCCACCTATTCATCCATCCACACATCCACCCATCCATACATCATCCATCCATCCATCCACCCATCCATACATCATCCACCCATCCATACATCATCCACCCATTCATCCATCCATCCATCCACCTACCCACTGACCTGTTCATCCACTGATCCTTCCACCCGCCCACCCATCCATCCACCTATCTAACCGCCTATTCATCCATCCACCAATCCATCCATCCACCCATCAACCGATTTTCCGACCTAAAAACAGATTTCATCTTATTCTAAGCGAGTACAGCTTCTTTCACCAGGCCCACGATTTGTACATTTCAGTTTTTAAGGTCCGTTTTCGGCGCAGCTTCTTCCACAGCAGTGAAAAACTTGGCTCTGAACACTTATTAATGGAGGGTCTCACTGAAACACAACAGACCCTAAATCAGGAACTGGAGCCCCGGCGTTCACCGTCTAAAATATCAACACAGTTAGCGCTTGCCCACGGGCGTTTGTTGTACACACTGTACGGCTTTCATCATTCTTGGGCAAGAGAAGTGGTCACCAGTAAACATTAGGGAGCAGAGAGGGGGAAACAAAAATGTTTTCTTGTTAAAACCCTATCTCGTTCTCCCCCTAAAGCCGCACGCCACCTCAGACTAAGTCATCGCCCATAACCCTGTCATTCACGTCAGCGATGCAATTTTCTCAGGCTGCACATAATTTATCCCAAAACCACCGCACCAGATGTGAACGGAAAATCCTGTAAAACGTCCACATTACTGAAGTGGATGAGATGTATGTATTTATGTTGTTGGAATGCTCGAGCGTAAAGCCGCTTTTCCAGTCAACAGCGGGGAATCTGCGTGGACTCATTAATGCGGACAGCGGTAATCGCGCGCCTCACACCTCGGGTGTCTGACGCTGCCGCACCATGTGGAGCGCGTCTGCTGATGTGGGGCCGAGGGCTTCAGCCTACCTTGTATCTCTTCTTGCAGCCGGGCACCGGGCAGGCGAAAGGCTTCTCGTCCCCCCCGTTCATGCACATGGAGCTGAGGATGGACTCGGAGCTGATGGCGCTCTCCGTGGTCCACGATTCATCGCTGTCGGACTCCTCGAAGTCCACGTCCTCCTCATCGCACTCGCTACCTGGGAGGGGATAGCGAAGTCAAACCGGTGGGGGGGTGGGGGGGTGGGGTGGGGGGTGACTTGGGGCGTCAGCACCCAACACGTGATGGTGCGCAGGTCTCTTCAGAAGCCCTGATTTATGGCGAAAATCTTCCCAGGGGCCCCTGGGCCTGACAAGCGTGGACCTTTTCTCAGCATGTTTTGGGGCAGAGTTCCCATCGTTTTCATTTCTCTGTGGTACAGTGCCCTGTCCTTCTTTTTTAATTTTTTTTTAAAATCATTATTATTATCATTATTATTGTGCCAATCGTGAGAAAGTATTTCAGCATTTTATGGAGGTCTCTGGGTCAATGATGTGCAATCGTTTGATATGTTACTTGAAGAGTTGATGCTGTAAAAACAGCATTTTTTTACAAAACGTGGGGAAAAAAAGATTCCGGAAAATACAAAAACATAATCACTTGTGGGGAAAGAGACAAATCAATGAGAGAATGTGAGAGCTGAGTGTCGTTCTCTGTCGCTGAACAGTTCATATCTGTAAGACAGTGGAACCACAGTCCCCCAGGCCCAAGGCTCCTCTGCACCAGCTCACAGTCTACGGACACGTGTGCATCATGATCAACTCATTTCAGTTCAGGGGCCACATGTGACCTCAAGTGGGCCGGACCAGTAAACTCACAGCATCATAAACCTATGAACAACAACTCCATTTGTTTTTTGGCGCCAAAACGTACATCATGAAAATGTTCACATGTAAAGAAACTATCTTTTTTTTTTAGTTTTTTTTTTTAAACATTATAAACAATATCCAGCCGGAACAGTTTGCTTGTTGCCACGTTTTACTTTTGTAGACAAACTAAATCAACTAAACCTAATCTTAACCCTTATCTGTCACGTTTGCACTCTGCCAAGTCATCTCGCGGGCCGGATAGGACCCTCTGGTGGGCCGGTTCTGGCCCGCGAGCCGTACGTTTAACTTCCCTGCTCTAGAGTCTCTGCTGAATCCACACAACGTGCTGCGACACGTGAATTCTTCCCTGACTGGACCACATCCTTACAACAACTCTGATTCGAATCCATCCTGTAGTTTTCTCTAACGATCTGCCTCAAAAACAAACAAAGGCCGAAAACATTAACATGTACATTCGAATTAACTTTGTAAATATAATGCACATATGACGCAAAGTAACGAATAGATGGATCTCATTAAACATTTGCCGCCGTATATCAGCAGTTATTACAAATAATAACTGGTGCTTTTATCTTTACCTCCAACTGTGACTCAGCCACCCACCGTCTCCTAATGATGTGACGGGAGCAGCCTTGTCAGGGGTTTATTTATTTATTTATTTATTTAATTTTTATTTTTATTTTTTTCACATGTGATCCCTGAGAAGGACAATTGCTCTTTCACGTTTAACTTTCCCCTCAGCAGAGTGACTTCACAGTGTAAAGTCCTCGCTGCTCCACCATTCAGGGTCAGACCCCACTGAACCCCCCCCCCCCCGCACCAGGCGAGCGCCTCCCCGGAGGGCTTTACCTGTCGGCGTGCTGCTGCGGAAGGAGGAGGAGGGCGTGATGGGTGGGGTGACTGGGGGCGTGAGGTTTCCGCTGGTGTGGCGCGGCGGCGTGGAAACGCTGCTGCGAGACAGGTTCCCCGTCAGCGAGAGAGACAGCTTGGGCTGCGCCTTCTTCTTCAGGGCGTCGTGTTCTCGCCGCGCGGCGTCTGTCATGAACCTGGGGAAATGACGTCTGGTCAGGGCTCTTCTCTCTCGTCTCCGTTCCCTGACCTGCTCTGATGTTTCATTAAAGGGTCTGCTACTGTAAAACTCATGCTCGCAACACAAAGTATCACTGGCTCCGGTCCCATCCACCCCTCCACCCCCCTTCACCCCTTCCAAAAAAAACACAAAAAAAAACATTAGCAAGGTTTATGATGGATTGTAAAGTCTTTGGGTAAATGTGTATCATAAAAAATAAATGTTAACATAGACACTGTTACAGCAGAAGTGGAATTAACAAATTAAGCGATAACCACATCAAGATGTGTTTGTGAAGGCAGGGAGACAGTGGCAGACCTTCTTGTGCGCCGGCTTGTTGCAGGAGGCTTTTAAAAGCCGCTGTTCCAGCACCATATCAAAGACGACTGGGACGAACGCAGAGCCGTAAAAAAAACTTTAAAAAAACTGAACCCGGCCACCAAACCCTGAAACACTTCATCTAAGCGATCCACCAGATGAGGCGTGACGTCACTGATACAGCCTCACAGGAAGACTTGGTGACACTCTCTCGTTCAGGGAGCTCTGTGGAAGTCTGGGGATTACTGATGTCGATGTGAAGACGCTTGCTTAGCGTGACGGCGCAAGACATCGCAGACGCGCTTCAAGACGCTTTTTGGGGATTCGCTGAGCTCCGGACAATCTCCTGACATCATCCGTGCGAGAGATTGGTGGAAGTGTCGTACCAGCTGGAAGACCAAGAGGCCAAGCAGTGGTACTGCAACTTGTGCGTTAGAGCCATGTGGCTGAATAAATACTCCCGCCCCCCCCGACAAAATTGAGAAAAATATGTTGGTAAACCAGTGGATACATTTTTCGAGACTCGCCAGCTATCCAGTACATCTACTCTATATTTCTAATCATTACATATAGAACAGGAATCAGACTAGAAGGACTAGAATAAGACACGAGCAGGCGCTCTCGATTGGCCTCACCATGTGGACGTGCAAACATAACGATTTTGTTGACTCTATTTACTTAAAATACCAGATAATAATGACTAATACGCTCAGAGGACATATTGTGAGCTGATGGGGGCCACGTTGATAACATTTCAAAAAACTCCGACCATAACGGCAGATTACTGCAACCCCAACAGTGCTCTGCGGAAATACATCTCACCTGTTGATGTAGCTGAGGGCGACATAGGTGGGCTGCTGCTGCTCCTGCTTCTCCAAGAGTCGGGGGTCCGTGTCTGAGGCAGAGAAAGGAAGCGTTGATGAGAAAATGACAGAAGCAACACTTGACACGAGCAGCTCATCGCCCAACATCTCCAACCCAACCAGGGTTACACACCGGTCACACGGATCCCTCGCTGGCTATACCGTCAGTGGCCGGTCAGGGACGGGGGGACGGGGGGGGGGGGGGGGGGGGGGGGGGGGGGGGGGGGGGGGGGGGGGGGGGCGCTGCCACATGGAGAAACGTCACTTTTCAGGTGTTTTATTTTTTATTTTTTTTATTTTTACAGCAAATGGACACAGTTAATGCCGCACGGACGTGGAGTCAAAGCCTCGGGAAACCTCCTGCATCGGATTACCAATGAATGTGTCAGCATGAGCGCGAGGAGCTGTGCTGTCATGCGGTGTGTGCGCGCTCCGCTGACGAGCACAAAACCCAATAAAAGTGAGCTAGTGCCGGTGATGCGGGGGTGAAGTGAGGGCTGGTCAAAAAAAGGTGCTGATGTCATGCCGTCTAGACGACACGGTCACCGTGGAGCAGGGGTGACTCTCGGGACTCTTGAGGACACAGGGACCACGGTCCGCCTTGCACCCCGATGGTCCGGGCCCACTACTCCACCACCGCTTCCATTCTGGAGGCACAACGGGGGCGAGCAAACGGTCCCCCCCCCCTCCCCCCTCTCTCTCTCTCTCTCCTTTGCTTTCCGTGGCCCCTCTTTGAAAAGGCTGCTGAGCAGACGCTGCATTTCTCCGACATGACCACAGTTGGGGCACACTGTGCGCCCCCCTGCTGTGCGGCTCACATTCATCTTGCTCAGCAGTGCTAAACGTACAACAATAGCCACATCTCCACACCCTGAGGAGCAGCAGGCCTGACTTCAAACACTCTCCCCACTGCCGTCCATGTGGGAGAAGAGCGATGCCCCCATAAAACAACAGTGTGGAGCTCGTACCAGCTGAGCCTGAACCCCCCCCCCCCGCTGAGCCTGACCCCCCCCCCCCCCTCCCTGCCTGCAGTGAAACACTGCTCCCCCATGTGGTTAGAACTCAGCCCTGTTTCCATCTGTGTGAGCTCACGTGCCTGAGGCCACTTGTGACACTATGGGAGTTGAATGATGCTCTTTCATAGCACAGCGATGACGACGTGGCCTCAAGAAATATTTTCATACAAAATAACGGCAGAGAGTTCTGCATCAGTCAATTAAATGTCTTTTTTTTTTTTTCATACATGTGGAGCATGTGGAAACAATCGAGTAACATTTTTGGTTAATGGGGTAAGCAACACCTCTGAGAGGCTGAAATAAAAACTCAAGTCATACTCAATTATCACTTCCACAGGATTTGGCTTTTACTCCTGTTTCTTTGTTGGTTGGTTTGTTTGTTTGTTTGTTTGTTTGTTTGTGTGGTTCATAAAAGCGAAGAAGAGATTTCATTTCAATTCCATCCAAACATGTGGGATGAAGTAGATGTTGGAGCTTTGTCACACTGATATTTCTTTCACAACAATGGGGAGTGATGATCATGTCATATCCATACAACTGGTGCCAAGAAGCAGGGGCGGAGTAAGAGGGGGTGGGTGGGGGTGGTGGGGCGGGGGGGGGGGGGACTTTTTACCGGGGGGGGGGGGGGGGGGGGGGGGGGGGGGGGGGGGGGGGGGTACTTTTTACCCGGACCCACAGTGAGGGGAGGAGGTCCTTGAGGAGCCTGAATTGAAAAGTTTGTTTTCATTTTCTTTTGTTCTTGGCTCTAAATTTGTGTCACAGCCCCGAGCGGATCCGGTCAGTGTCAGCCGGGACTCAAACCTGTGAGCCCACGGGGTCTGATCGAGAGGAAGGATGATGGATGGACAGAAGTTGGCACTGACTGGTAGTTGATATTGCTGGTTAGACATATTCAGTATATTTGTACCATGAAGCTACTGTGACTCACTCCGATGAGGAGGTTATGGATCAGAATGGATGAATGCAACACCGCCGAGAAGGAACCGCGAGACCGTCTCGGATCGTCGGCGTCTCCAGACGTTTATCTTTGTTTTTCTATGTCTCCTTCTACGATGGTAAATTTCACTCGGATCTCTCTGAAGTCTTTAACGGTGATTTTATTTCTCTGGGGGAGGAGATACATGCAACCTGTCATCTGGAAACCATAATAAAATAAATCTATGTCGAGCGAGGAAGATGGACAAAAGCATGAAGTGTTTGAAACACACCAGCGGGGTATATAAATTCACAACGCAGACACACACACACGTGTGCACACATAACCATGCATAAAGAAAACACACAGCACAGACCGCGCGCTGTATTTCAGGTGTCGGCTACCACCTTGATTCTGTCACGGAGAAGGTGAAAGGTGACACTGACCAGGATTGACTCAAACCCGAACCACATTGAAGAGAACACCGGCGAGAGCAGGGTTTTTTTCAACGTCGAC
The DNA here is from genome assembly GCA_016785325.1 of Chascanopsetta lugubris. NCBI lineage: Eukaryota > Metazoa > Chordata > Actinopteri > Pleuronectiformes > Bothidae > Chascanopsetta > Chascanopsetta lugubris. The sequence goes on along the minus strand of JAFBJT010107492.1, from coordinate 718 downwards.
AAACCCATGTCGGTCTCACTTTGCGCAGACAAGGGTGTCAAGAAAACACACACACACACACACGCACACGCACACACACACACACACACACACACACACACACGGCACCGTCCATTCAGCGGCTCAGGCTGAGCCCACAATGAAATGTTTTTTACGATACTGGCAGGTCGACGGTTGGAGCGAGCGGCTCTAACCTCAGCGCCCGAGGCTCGGGAGGTTCCTCTCAGGGCCTCAGTGGAAAGCAAGTGTTTCATTAAGGGTGGATTTCTCCCGGTGAGAAGGACAGCACACCTCTCACATTGAAACACAATGTGAGCGAGACACACACGCACACACACACACACACACACACACACACACACACACACACACACACACACACACACACACACACACACACACACATATATAACGTCACTGCCAGAGCAGAGCAGAGCAGAGACTACACTCTGAGCTCCATGTGCTGGTATGTGTGTGTGTGTGTGTGTGTGTGTGTGTGTGTGTGTGTGTGTGTGTGTGTGTGCGTGCGTGCGCCAGAAATCCCTCCTAACATCCCTAATGAGTCTCCAGGAGTGGAGTTGCGGTCTGCGAGCAGGCCGCTCAAAACAGCAGTGGATCAGTCTGTTCCCACACGCTGTAAATCACACACACCTAAGGTGGGGACTGGGGGAGAAGGGGGCCTGCAGGGGCCAGCCCCCCCCCCCCCCCCCCCCCCCCC
>JAFBJT010107491.1:0-19827 GCA_016785325.1 Chascanopsetta lugubris | reverse complement strand
AGTGTGGATGTTTGGGAATAGGAGGGAAACCAGTGGACTGTGTTTGAAGCCGTCCTCATGTTGATGAAGGTCAGTTCATTACAGGAAGGTGATAGAAACACCGAGTGTCTGTGTGAGCCTCTGAAACAAAGGTCCAAACAGCTCTAGGTGTTGTTGTTCCACCTGACAGCAGCGTGTGACAGCAGCTGTTACCTGCACCTGCTGCTCCTCGGTAAATACACACTCACTGCTGATTGTCACCTTCTCTTCAAACATCTGGGATTTCGCTACTTGTGTCAGAGCCTTGATCCCCATGAGTCAGAAACTGTGGTTCGGAGGTACAGCACAGTCTCTGTTTAGGATTAAGATGAAATGTATGAAATTATCTTCAATACGAATTGTTCTTTACCTTAAAAATGAATTATTTACATCAGCATCAGATCCTCCACTTCTTTCTTTCACACACTCAGAGATAAATGAGGTGCTGGATCGTCAGTATGTTAAATTGTTAATGTACAACACTGTGTTATCTAATCATACACCATGAGACTATCAACAGCTCAGTTTTATAGGAAAGTAAATGTTCTAACTTTTTGTTTGATCATTAGTTTTCGTGGTGTGGCAATAAACACAACCTTCAGATGGTACAGAAAAGACTAAATATTCAAATTGTACATTTTTTGTTAGTTATATCTCAACAGGGACATTTAAAACTTGCCATGTCTTCACCCTTGTCAGTGAAAGAATGTTGGTACAACAGCTCCCACTACAGACGTAACATTGCAATTACACCATGTAACCTGCCAGCATCTCTTGATAGCAAGAATCAAATTCAGTCATTTACTTTTTAAACTGGATTAAAAAAAATGAATTTGTCGTAAGAGCCATGGGCATAGTTTAAAATAAAATCTTATATTAATCTACATTGAGAGACGACAGGAGATTAAAAACTCAACTTTTATTTTACACTGCATTACTAAAATCTTTCAATATACAAAGTGAGTTTTTTGCTGGCATGTTCAGTCAGTTATTTAAGTCCCTTTGGAAACCAGTCAGCTCCAACATTTGAACCACTTTACAATCAAGGTAAACAAAAATAACAAGAACACTTATCGAAAAAACGCTTTTATCTTTAACCACATTGAAAAACAAACCTACAGGTTAATACTTCAGCGAGTGATCACTCACTTCTTACAGGGACGAGGAACCAAGTATTTACTGACAGAAATGCAGGAGTTGAGACTTAAGGCAGACTTTGGGTTACACACGTTTGGGGGTGAAAGAGAAAAGAAGGATTTCTGTCAAACTGCAGGGGTGACATTTGCCCGTTTACTTAAATCTATGCTGAACAGGGTAAAAAATAAAAAAAGCCAAAACATCAATAGACAAGAAAATCAAATTGAATAAGGCATTAGAAGCAGGAGCAGGAGGAGGAAACGGCTAGTGACCTTTCTCATCCTGCTCCGTCCTCTCTGGTGTTTTGGAGGTGTGACCAAATACCTCAGGCCAAATTAGAGCATTCCAGTGAATTTCATGTAGGCATGGTCCGAGGTGTCTTCATACAGAGGTAAAGATGATCCTTCTTCAGGAGTGGGACAGTCGAGCAGCAGTTCCATTGTTGTTTCAGACCAGGGTCCATCCACCAATGTCTTCTCCACATGAGACTCCAACCAGGATTCAAACGATACCCTGCGCTGTCCGTGTCCGAGGTCCCTATACATGTGAATTAAAGTGTTGGCAGTTTAATGAATGCAAAGACAAGAATAAGTCGCTGTGAAGAGGGTGTTATACCTAGTCAAATTCATTTTTATTTCAGACTTCCCTTTGAGTCACAAAACATAGAAAAATGCATTCGTCACCACTTCAAACACAAACTTGAAAACCTGTCAAACATTCACCACATCAGCCTCTACGCTCACTTTCAAACAACACACTTTCAGAGTCTTGTCCCCGCCCCCTACAGCCCCACACACAGACTTCACGAGCACAAAGTCACATCTTCACACAGAGAGGGTGGTTAACAAGAAGAAAAACAAAACACACAACCAGACATGGCATTCACGTCAAAACCAGACAGGCAGAAAAAAGCTAAGAAAGGTTACAAATACTCATTGCACTTGACATTTCAATGTGATTTTTTTAGATTGATAGAAAACGGTGACAAAAAGCAGAGACTGTGGAGATCTGAATTAATGTCTTTGTGTCAACCATTACCACCACACACAAAAACACACACACACACTCTACTCCTTCCTCTCACGCTCGCACAAAGCCACATTTCCTTCTCATCTCTTGCAGGCATTTGTTGTAAAGTAATACAAAACCGCACAGTCCCACCTCACACTTGCTCACTTTCACGTCTCACTCGACCCAACACCAATCCCACATCCATGATTTTGAAAAGTGACAAGAGCAGACAAAAGGTTCTATATCCATAAAAAGGGGAGAGGAAAGAAAAGTACACCCACCGTCTAATACAGTATATGCAGGGTGAAGCTGTGATCTTTGATGACAAAGCATTTACACATGGGAGGAGGGGAACTGATACTGAGATCTGTCGAACATTGCTGCCAATGAGGCGCTTCCTCCCGGGAAATTGGGAAAGAGTTGGTGAACTGCAGAAGAGATTTTCATGAAGGCTTTTCCAAAAGAAGTCAAACAAAAATATATGCAATCAACTGCTAAAACATAATGAATCATATCAAGCCCGTTTTACGTAGGGCTTAAGGGGCTCTTGAGATACTGGTGCACGTTGAAGTATTTCACATGCACAATGGTCTCTGTGAACATTGTTTCACAGACAAACAAGGTAGTGTGGCAGTTTCATCTATCAAACTAAACCATGTAGTCATTCAGTGCATGACTACATCATCAGTCACATGCAAATACAAATCTTCTCTTTACCAAAATAAAAAAGGCAGTGCATTTTTAAATGACTGGAAACTAAGATAAGCGCAGCCCCCCCCCCGTATGTATACTTACCAAATTAGTCCTATAGCAAAACCAACAAGAATATATTCTTTAATCTAACTACATTCCCCAACTAGAAGATTTAGTCTCCATAGACGAGCCAAAGCCGGAGCTGTAGCCACTGTTGGAGGCGGTGTTGGTGGCTGCAGTCCAGCCCAGGCTGGCCGTGCTGGGGTTGCTGTAACTGGTGCCGGCTGAGCTATAGGTTTGATCTCGGGTTGTAGTGGCTGTGCCTGCCGTTGTGGTCATGCCCTGCTGGTTAGCCAGCATTCCCATCATCCCCCAGCTGCTCTGCAGTGCTGCTTGAGCAGCCGCCACCATTGCAGGATTAAGACCCAGAGCCCCGAAATTGACCCCACTGGTACCACTGCCTAGCCCACCACGATTACTGCCATAACCTTGACTGAACCCACCAGCCCCAAACCGCCCTCGATCCATCATTTGCCTACTGTTGTTGTGTTTTGGCTCAGCATTGGAGATGTGCACGCTGACGCCCTTGATGATCAAGTCCTCGCCACACAGGGCTTGGGCGACCTGGGGAAGAAGAGAGGGAGAGATTACCACTGCGGAAACGACAGCACTGATACTGAATGCACCGGTTTCATACATCCAACACTTTATCTTATGGTGACTAACTCGTACAGTTTGTAAAGGTAGAGTATGCAGGGTCTTACAAACACACCACTAAGTCCTGCATACTACATATCTAACTATCAATGCATCCATGGCATCATTTCGTTTGTAGCGGCTTATCATTCTACAAAGTTTGCCACCTACTGAGTCTCACCTGGTCATCAGCGAACGTGACAAATGCAAAAGCCCGGAAAGGTTTGGGGATGAAGACATCAGTGACTTCACCATACTGCATGAAGTACTGCCTCAGGTCATCGGTTGACATGTCCTCTGTGCAGCGGCCAACAAAGATTTTACGGCTCCGCATTGGCTCATCTGGACAAGCCTGAGAGGAGAAAGGGGTGCAGCCAAAACAGTTAATCTACATTTGATAACAATGATTTGAATACATGCACAAAATCAAAAACACGACAGGACGACAAGAGCCATATTAACGGACTCTTCATCTGAAGACATTATAACACAGGGTGTAATTCAGTTGGACAATCAAAATCTAGAGAAACTTTACTCAATGTACCCTTGAGTTAGGAAGTTTGCAGTCGCACCACCTTCCATCAATCATGTGTCTCTGAGCAATGACTTTGGTTTGCGTCTCATATTCAGTGAACCGTACAAATCCAAAACCTTTAGAGTTCCCAGTTTTTGCATCTCTCTTAACCTGCAGGGAAAACAGCGCAAATTAAAGGGTGGATCACAATTCACACAAAATCACACATGTGAAAATACGATGCATCCAATGATGAGTAGCTACCTGCACCATGATGACCTCCCCAAAAGTAGTGAAATAATCTTTAAGGTCTTGTTCTGTTGTTTTCCACGGCAGCCCGAGAACAATGAGATCTGATGTCTTCTGAAAACCTCTCTTTACTTTCACAGCTGAGGCAGCATCTATTTCATCCATCTTCCTTTTATTATCTGTGGAGGGTAAACAACAACAAATCACATCAGTGCAACATACTAATCTCTCAGCAACGAGGTCAAAATGCTCAACCTAACATCTCGGCTCTTGGCGAATTTGCTAAATGACCAGAAGAATGTGCAGCTCATTTTAGCCACTACATCATTTGCAGCCACAGACCATAACATGGTCCCTCGACCAGAGGTACATTAGTCAAGGCTCTCAGGAAGCTGGCTGCAGGAATATACTTAAGAGTTATCCACAAGTCCAGAGATGTGTCGTTCCTTCAGCTCATCCAAGAAGTGTTGGTCCGGGTTGAGGTCAGGTCACTGAAGACAACATTACTTATTCATGGGCAGGGCTTTGTTCAGTGAGGCCCCATTGAGTTGGAAAAAATAATGAAGCTTCAACAAACAGTTGAAGGCAAAATAATTATATTCTACAGGAGTAAGATTGACTGCAACAGAATAGAGACGTTGACCAAACAACATGAGGAAATGCAGTCAACTCAAGTAAATGAAAGACGGACCCTATTGAACCGAATGGATCATAGACGTTCCTTTGTGTGGTGCCGCCATATAACATCGTTTGATAATGGTGTTTTTAAAAGGACTGCAACAACGGTTCAATTGAAATATGCTGTGGTCGATTGTCAAAATAGTTATTAACTAATCCAGAAATCTATCACAACTGATTATCTTTGACACAACTGCAGGAGTAGTATATGCATTGTACTTTTGTCCTCTTTTCATAGCACAGAGTTCTACTGAACAGTCAATATGTGGTTTCTAAAATGATCAAATGTATCTTATTGACTTTTAAATGCAAATACATTTCAAAAATAATTATAAACTTGTACTATACAGTGTTTGAGGGCCACTTTAGTATTTTCTTGGTGTTATTGTCCCCACAGAGGCGGCCATGTTACACCACCATCTTGTTACTGTAGCCCACATAGTTCAATCTAAACACAATTTGAGCTTTAACGATACCCATACCTTCTCCCATATCTCGTGGAGGCAAAGGGTGAGAAGTATTAGGTTAACTTATTAAATTTCGCCACTAGATGACAAGTTTTCCTACACAATTCACCCTTACAACTTAAGCAGCTAAAAGAAATGCCCAATATGTCCTTTGGATAGAGCAATTTGTGGCATTTTGACTTGGGTTGCTAATGTTTACAAAAAACAAAGTCAACAAAGACAAAGTTGGATGAATAGTCTAAAACCACGTGTCACTATTGAGTGAACAATATCGGCCACACCAGCTTCCCAGAACATGTTACTACGGTAACGGCTTTGCAATGTTTAGAACGGTGAACAATAGTATTAACTTTAATTCTGTACGAGAGCCAAGACTGCTGGAATTTCAGTGGATGTGGTTTGACGGGTTTAAAGACGTCGTTTCAACTGAACCCTTCTCACCTTTGGGATAATTGACGACATAGACCAGATTTCCCCAGTCATTCTCCGGCGCATGCAGGACCCCCTCCACCAGCCGGACCCCTCTCATGCACTGGGACTCCGGGTTCCTGTAGCGTAGCCCGCACGCCCCTGGAAACTGAGCCGCCACAGATGACAGCAGCACGGTGCCGTCGTCCTCAGATGGGATCTCCATCGGCTCTTCGGTCTCATCCTCAGCCACACGGATGTACAGCTCCGACATGGTCTCCAAACTCCAGCAGTAATCAGCTGTCGGTGCTCGAGTTTTAGCGGATGACGCCGGGGTGTAGCACGCGACTTCGAACTCGTCGGTGCTAACTAATATTTAGCGGCTAACTGTGTGTAATTGAACACACCAGCAATCACAAAAGTAGAAATTAAATGTGTGTGACACGCACCCACAGCGCTTTAACACCTAACAGCCCTCAGTCATGGGAGTTGGATGTTTTCTTACACTCACACGACACGCGCAAACAAGTTAGCCGGCCCAGCTAACAAGCTAGCAAACTCAAGTTAGCTTCGAAATGAATGAGCTTCCGGGTCAGCGTCGAGTCAGCAAACACCCAGTGCCTCCTCTGGTCTGTTAGTGTGTGTCCGGATACTCTGCCCACGCAAAAACGTCTACACCGAGTCTAATTATACGAATTATTAGTGCACAATCTTGAGAGCAGAGCGGCTAACCTCTCTAACCTCAAGCTAGCTAACAAAATGGCCGCTCTCCATGCTGCTCACCTTGTAGAGATGACATCATCGAGTTGGGAGGGTCCACTACATATTTTTTACAGGGATGTTAAAATAAAATGCAAGAGCGTGCTGGGCAACATTTCAGTCAGAGCCCGTGTTGTTGTTTAGAATCTAAAATAAACTTTGCTTAAACGCTGTGAGGCAAAGTTCATTCATTCTGTTATGTTGTCTCATTTGTAACAGACACATTTCCAAGAAGCGGTTTTACCCTTTGAATCAATACAAAGAAGAGTCCCTTCAAAACCCAAACAAAAGGTGCGCACTTACAAATCATTTCTTATGACGTTAAACACAAGGAATGTATATATATATGATATATTCGGATTTGTACAATTAAACACATGAATGTGTACCAAATGATGCTTTTCAAATAAAAAATGAAGGTCCGGTGGGAGAAAGTCTTTTCAATTCCGGCCCCGAAACAAACATAAACAGAACTGCGGGCCCACTGCTGTTTTATTATTTATTTATTCATTATTATTATTTAGCAATCTTTGCATTGCTATTTTAATTTCCCTAGATTCTAGAATGTCTTTATTTTGGGAGTTAGACCTTACTGCTGAAGATGCCATGTTGCATTATCATGTATTACAATAGACAAATAATCAGCTGCACTTCCATCACACGTCAGTAAGTCCATCTCTCTTGGTTGTAGCATAAAAAAAACCCAGAGCCAATCAAACAGACTATTATTAACAATAAAAAGATAAAAGATTGACAGATTCAAATGTACAGTTCATAGGATTAAGTGACACATTGCAGATGGAGTACCTCTCATAGCCTGGTAACACTGAAACTCAAACATTGTTTTGTTCATCCTTTCAGGATTGATGGTACAACCTGGTGACCTCTACAGGACCTGCTGATTAAAACAACAATTTCAACATTCAGATGAGTGCACTCATTGAATTCATTATTATATAATCCATTTTGCTAAAAAATCCTTTCATCTCACCTTAAAAAAAACAAGGCTTAAGACCTACATTTGCTTTATCACACATAGTCGTCAAGATTTGAGACCCTTTGTTTCTTTGTCTTGAGCAAATCAGAGTAAACACACCTGTGTTGTTATCCCTCCTCCTCCCCACACACACCTCTCATCTACAAATAGTTCAGAGTTAGACGGCCCATAATGTTTTCTGCCGGGGAGGTGCCATGGATCAGATACCATTCAGGATCCTTCATGGAATCATGTGAGTGATACATTCTTCAAAATGTTATTAATGGGCTTTATTCATAATTTTCTAAAACTATCAGCTGAATTCTACATTCTTTTTTCGACAGTGTTTCACTGTGCATCACCATGAGCGGTGTGATGAGTATTCAGAAAGGAGAATGGGTCGGATCCCGCACAGCAAAAGTAACAGGTAAATCTTTACTCTGTGATTACTTCAAGAGTTCGTCATGTTTTTATACGTGAGTAAAGTAAATCTATTTCCAGAGGGAGAAACAACATGTTTTTCTGAATACATGGAAATGTGGATTCATAGAATGAGAATTGAAGGATTAGTAATCTGGCTCCGCGAGACCTTACAGATCCAAGGTAATTTCTTGTTTCCAATTTATTGATTGTAATGAACAGCAAAATGCTGATGTGACAGAAAATGATCCCCCCTCCTCTCCATTAGTCAATGTAGAATCTCTGGATTCGCTGAACATGCAGTTGTCTGCCTGTGGATACTCACTGCACAAAGACCCCGACAACAACTTCATTTTCAGAGTCAGTTACAATGGGTGTTTTGTCCTGCAGCAGGTACGTCCCTTTATCTCATCCACCTCCATGTACATCAGGAGTGTCAAACATATTGCCAGTGGGCCCAAACCGGCCCGCCAGAGGCTCCAATACCACTTAGCAAAGTGTAAAATTAACAGAAAAGACAGTATCTGCAATAAATCAATAAAAGTAACTGCTAATTCAAGTTTGCAAACATTTTCCAAATGTACTTTTTTTGCAGCAAAACAAAGGGGAACACGTGTTTAGGGGTCATTATGCTGTTTTTGACGGGTTCAGCCCGCTGGCATTCAGAGTAGGTTGTGTGGCCCCTGTGCTGAAGTGAGTCTGACGCCCCTGATGCACACAAACAGTGATGTGTGACACTGGACCTCTGGTTCTGTTGTTTCCATGCAGCCCGGCCTCCATGTGCTCAGAGTGAATTTGGTCGAGAGAATACACCGATGGGGAGCCAGACATCAGAGTCTCATTCTGACCTGCCCGCAGGTTTCTGTCCCGCCCAACAGAGAGATGATCCAGTGTGACCCAGAGAATATTCAGGTTCACTCACTGTCTGTTTTTTATTTATTTATTTTTTTTTTACCAACGTTTCAGCAGAGACTTTCAGGTTGATTTTGTTTTTCTGATATGATGTCTGATTCTGATATCATGTGCATCCTCAGGTGGTCAGACAAATTCCCCACGACAACTGGAATAATGAGGTAAAGTGATCAATCTCAGTCATATCAACTTACATTCAGATGTGTCAGTCAACGGTGCATGAGACTGTTTGCCTGGTTCTCACAGTTGCAGTGGTCTCTTTCTCTGAGTGATCGCCTCGTTGTGGCGATGGAGGACGCCAGCCTGACCCAGCTCAACATTGTTGTGAATGGATCTGACATTGCAGTCCAGGGCAGGAGGAGAGACATCCTGAGTCCTGTCAGGGTGAGGAAACCCCAGCACTATACTGACACCAAGTGGCCACGGGCCGTACTACATATGGGGAACAATATGTGTCTCATTGGTGAATACAGGTGATGGAAAATGAGGGGGAGCTCTTGGCCTTGAAGCTGGTCAGTGGTCAGTATGCGTACAGTATGGAGGCCATGTGTCCTGCAGGTGAGTGCCATTTATTATTTTTTTTTTTGCACCATTGTTTTGGCTTTGACATGTTTATACATGATGACAATGGCAGTGAGACCTACATCTGAAATAATAATAGTAATACTTATCATTATTTCAAAAGAAATCAATGTAGAATTTCCAGATATCGAAACAAATAACGGCTGAATATTGGCACACTACTATAAATCTGTATCAAAGAAAATTAATTGCCTTTGCCAAAGATTAGTAGTTAGTAAAAGGAGGAGGAGCCTGCAGCCCCCCTGCAACCTCAGTGCCCAACCCAACCCAGCCATGCATGTGTGTGTAAGTGTGTGTGTGTGTGTGAGCGTGTATTGGGTGATTGGTGTTTGGTGTTTATCTAAGGTGGCAATTGCGTTTGAAGATGCCCTCTGCTGGCAGACAGTGAGCTCTTCTGACAAAGCCCCAAGGCCTCACCACAATGATATTGTATCTTCTATATATTGTAAATGGTCATCAGTCCTACATATTACCTATTGGCCTCACAGTAGTAATCTGCATTCTCAGGTAAAAACCTCAGTTTCACAGCAAAACAAGTGTGAACCAGAAACGTCTCGGACTTTAAACACGCCGACATTTTCCTCAACTTTGGAACAACACTCTCTCCCCTTGTTGATTTCAGTCACCTCCTCCCTGGCGGAGCAGACGGTGCTGCACATCCTCAAACGACACCCGGGCCTGGGCAGGCGAGGCGGCTCCGACCCGAAGGGGCTGACGCTCCGTCACGTGTCGGTGAACCAGACGGACAATTTCTCCGTGAACGAGACCAATGAATTCGTGTCACTGATCATCCCCACGGCCCACATTCTGCAGAGCAAGGTCGGTGCTGGAACAGCGGCGCGAGCCCTAATGTCGGGGTCCGTCGCCACGGTGACCCATCCGTCACCGTGCTTCATCGCGTTATATACACTGTATACATGTAGGATCCATGATCTGAAGTGGGTTTCGGTTGAACAGGCCTGCGCGGACGACAGGCAGCTCCTGCAGTCCTTCTGTAGGGTGGATGTTGTGCTCACCTTCAAAGAGACAAATCACAAAATGCACTGGAGCATGGAGAACACACGGCCGTGCACAGGTGAGTGTTCTGCTGATGAGCACAGTAAAACTAAAGTGGTCATTAATTACTGGGTGATATTTTGACCAGCGGCCGTTTGCAATGCGTTTGCCGTCGTCACAGCAGCTCCTTCATTTTGTTTGTCGCTCAGTCTCTCAGCTTTAGCAGCATTCACGCTGTGTAAAGTGAAGGAAATGTACTATTACATATATCACAGCTGTGTAATTGAAGGCTCAGTGCGTACGACTGAAATTGTTTTGACTGAAACTGATGTCGCACCATCATGATATGAAATGATCTTATCTTTTCTTGGCAGAATCAGAGCTTTCATACTCATTAGAAGAGTATAACAAAATTGAGTGCAAACCCGATCAGTGCAAAGGAAGCGATAACAGTTCAAATAACAATAACTGGGGGAAAAAGAACAACAAAAGATGATCTATTAAAACTATGTGAATGAAAAAAAACATGAAATATAAAAACTGCATATTTGCATAAAAATAGTGCAATAGTTTTTAGCACCAGAGTGTGAGATGAGTGAAATTCAGTTGCAACATGCAACGTCACCCCTCGATGGCACCAAATCCCACATAGTGCCTTTAATTCCACTTGACCAGAAATGATGACTGTGTGTCTTTACAGCCGGACCTGCTGAGTCACAGCTCACACACTCTCCTGGTCCCAACATCGCACTCCTGTCCACACTCAACTTTACAAACACAAGTTTGACCACAGAGCGAGAGTTTCTGCACCGAGACGCCACAACAGACACTTCTGCTTAGAGGGATGACAAGTGGATTTCCCACAGTGGGAGGCCAGAATCATTCCTGCGCCTAGAAGATGACAAGGAGTCGAGGTGGGACTTTATCTACAGGGTTTGATGAGAGTAGTTATGTAGGAAAAAAAACCATAACCCAACATACTGGCATACATTGAAAGTTATAATGTAATACATTAGAAATTACATTTTAATACTGTATCTATGTCAATCTATCTTTTCTTCTTTAAGCATATATTGCAAAATATAAAGAATGCACATCACATATCTTAAACTCCATATGCATTCAATATTTGCACAGGAATTCATCATGTAAACAACCAACAATTGTATTTCTCTGTCTGTAAAGCTTTTGGGGTTAAATCATATCTGTTGGCAGACTTTGGATGTCAAACAGTGAAACAGATGTTTCTGACCATATAACGCCCCAATGCATCAACTCCTCTTTCATTACCCTTCAATGACCTTTAATATTTAAACTGGGAGCACAGGTCCTCCTGTGTGGAGGCCGCCATCTTGCACCACCATGTTTTTTTTCTTCCTCACCAGCCCAGAATAAACAAACTAAACACTGTTCTTTTTGTTTGAGTTTTGATGCAACCTCTCCACTAGATGTCACTAAATCCTGCACCATGTACTTTTAAGGGCTTTTCCATCCCTTTCCCTTCGCCCCCTGTGCCTGCTGCCCCGTGCTGGGAGTCTGTTTGCCGTCTGGCCTGTGGACAGTCAGTCGGGTCTGTGCAGGTTGATTATACAAGCGGAATTACAGCCAGGCCTCTGCCAGCCGCTGCCCGAGGCCCGACATTATCCAGACGCAGAGGAGGCAGGCGTTAAATAAACATGTCTCTGCCCGAGCGAGCACGAGCAGGTTGATGTTAGAGGGGAGCCGGCGGTGGTTACGTCTGAGGACGCCACCTTCCCACGCCGCGCCTCTGGTGGCGGGAGAAACTGGACAAGAGCAGACACGGAATGGCCAAGCTGAACCTCACGCTCTCGTCGGTTCGTCCCGGGGAAGTCGCTTGTTTCTTCTGTAGAGAAGAAACGAATGAGGTTTTCAAGAATAAACTCTCAGCAGCAGTGGTGCTGCCTCTCCTTGTTGTTTGCCTGCAGTAGAGCGCGTCGCCACCAGAGGACAGTGTTGAATCTGTTTTCTGATGAAGTCGCCATGATGTCAGCTAGCTGGCAGATGCTCTTTATGATTTAGATGTTCTAAATGAACAAGTTTAAATGTTGTTGTTTTTTTGGGGGTGGGGGGGGGGGGTTGCATCCTGTTTTTCTTTTGTTTGTCTGCATTAATGATTGAACAACATACCAATGATGAAATATCTTTTAAAGTCAGGAGAAATGTACTTTGATGGGGGTGACAGTGGTTAGAGTAGTCACCATAGATGGTAAATGGTCTGTATCTATATATCGCTTTATCAAGTCCTGAGCAGCTCTCGAAGCGCTTTTACAGAACAGTTTACATTCACCCGGTCACTCAAACGTTCATGCTGTGCATCTGTTTGTTTGTATCCATGGGACAGATGTGGGGTTCGGTGTCTCGCCTGGGGAGGCGGGAATCAAACCTCTGACCTTCTGGTCAGTGGACAGCTCCTCTAACCCCCAATTAAGGGTCACTGGTTAGAAAGTAGCTTGAGCCACGCTGCAGTCTCACAGACCATAATAATACCGATACGCCACCTGGCCCAATGTGGACGGGTAGAAATACTGGTCCTCCAGATAAGCAGTAGAAAATGCCATGACATGACATTTACTTTGACTCCATTTTAGCTTTAAATATATAAGACAGTAAACGCATGAGGGTTTAGAATGAACCCCCCCCCCCCCCCCCCCCCCCCTGACCCCCCCCCCCCCCCTCCCACACACCCCCCACCCCCCCACCCCTCACTTTCACCTTTGTTATTGTGACCTCTCGGTATGCACCAAAGCGCCTGTAAATGATAACAGTGCAGTGTTACGCAGTTACATGCATCATATACAATGGGCTGTGGGGCAGAAAATCTAAACTTCCTTGTGCCTTTGGTTTCCATCTGCTCAGTGAACTTATGAGCAGGAAATGGAATAAGTGGTGCAAAAAGCACGCCAACATCCCCGGCTGCTTTCATGTGGCCTCTCTCGGCCATCACCCGATCTGTAGCCACTGCTAACTGTCTTCACAAAGTGAAAAATCCCTTTCATCTTTCCCTGTTTCTTTTTGTTTTAATTTCAGTCGGAGCATATGGTTTGCACATCTGGGAGACGCTAAGCATGGTGGCAACAACCCCCCGCCCGCCCCCCCACGCACACACACACACACACACACTCACGCTGCCTCTGTGAAGTGATCCATATATGGTCTTCATTGTTATTGCTCATAATCACTCATCATTACGATAAACAAGTCCCATCTTGATTGGGCGCTTTGAGGTTGTTTTGCGCAGAGGCTGAATAATGTGAACTTTCAGGGTTTCAAACAAACTCGGCTCCTTTGGAGAAAAGTGAAAACTTCTGCTGCTTGGACTGTGAGAGGAGTGTGAGACATCACAGAGCAGCTGGATGTGCCACCTGTGACTAATCCCATTCTCCTGGTTTGACCTGGAGAACGAGCCTGAGAATGAGCCTGAGAGTGTCATGGTTTTCTGAGACAACCACACTGTTCAGGCACCTTGGATTAAAGGTGCAGTGTGTACGATTTTGGTCACTTTTCTCACTTAAAAATAAATATTACAAAACAATTCTATTCTGACATTTTAACAAACTTATACTCACCTAAATGTTTTTTTTCTTCCATGACCCGTAAATGAGCGCATTAATGGATATTTACATGAGGATTCTCTCCATGTTTTACAGTAGCCCAGAGTGGACATACTAAACATGTTTTGAGTTTTGCCATATGTTCTCCTGCATGTTCAGAAGGGTTACAATGAGGTGATGGATACAACATGCAACTTCACCTCTAGATGTCACCAAATCTGACACACTGCACCTTTAAGCTATGAACAATGAAATATTTCTAGGGGCACGTGTGTGTGTGTGTGTGTGTGTGTGTGTGTGTGTGTGTGTGTGTGTGTGTGTGTGTTGTCAGACTTTCCAGAAGCAACATGCGACCACAAACAAACAATCAAAGCAGATCAGGAAATCTGATAAGTGTATCACATCTCAGCTCAGTTAGTTGAGATGAACCACACTTGAAGCTGCCTCATAGACATAGAGAGAGAGAGAGAGAGGGAGAGAGAGAGAGAGAGAGTGGGAGAGAGAGAGGGAGAGAGAGAGGGAGAGTCATTAACTAACTGCCAACTTAACGACACCAAAACCAAGTCGAAATGACTATTGTGGACAAGTTTGGGTCATTAAACGCCACTTCAGCGGCGCAGCCGCTCTCTTCATGCCACTGCAGAGACGCGGGCGAGGAGGACGAGGGGGCTGGGGGGGGGGGGGGGGGGGGGGGGGGGGGGGGGGGGGGGGGGGTTGGCTCTGCGTGGCCCTGAGTGGTTTGCCGGGCCTCTTCATCTCGCTCGGCGGGTAATTACGGAATCATGGGTCAACCACGCATGTAACCACGGTTACGTCGCACAGTAGCAGATGTGCTCATGACATTATCCGGCACCAGAGCAAAAGGTAAATAAAAACAGATGCAGCTGGTTGCTAGGAACCTTTGCCAAACTTGCGTGTGCCCCTAATCTCTCCCATGTGGGCCCGCTGAGGCGCGGCGCTAAAAGAAAAAAAAAAAAGGGGGGCGGGCGCTGCCCTGCTCCTCGAATGCCCGCGTTTCCCAACAGGGGAAATTTATGAATGGGACAATGAAGCTGTGATGGTGGCTGTGGTGATGTGTGTTTATATGCGTGTGTTAATGCGTGGCATCAGCGGTAAAGGCCCATTCCGCCCATTTGCCGTTTTTCTGCATCCCTCCTCGAACCCGGGCCCTTCCACCAGGCCCCACATGTACTGGTCTTGAAGGTCTCTTTGTCACATCCAGGCCTGGGTGTGTGTGTGTGTGTGTGTGTGTGTGTGTGTGTGCGTGACAAGCCACAATGTCTGGGAGGTCCCTGGTTGGACGCGGGCCAGGTCCGCTGCTGCAGGCCAGATGAAAAATTGAGGAAGGGGCTCGATTTCGGTGATATCCTGTCTTTGCTCGCCATCTGATTACAGGCACGGGGCCTGGGACGCAGCGCGGCGTGGGATTGTGTGTGTTGTGTGTGTGTGTGTTGTGTGTGTGTGTGTGTGTGTGTGTGTGTGTGTGTGTGATTTGTGTGTTACATGTGTGTATGTTTGCTGGATTACAGGTGTATGTGTGACATGAGGCGTCAGTGTGGACAAACAATCTGATGTTTCCCTCTGCGTAGGTTTGAACTGTAATGTGGTCGATCCCTCCAGCCTTTTTTTCCCCAGTGCGTGCACACACACACACACACACACACACACACACACACTTGCGCGTCGTGCACTACGAAGCTGGCTGCCAACTGCACGTGCCTCCTCTCCCTCTCTCATTAACCGCAACTGTCAGATCCTCCAGATGAGGAGCAATTAAACCAGATAATAAACACTCGCCATCAATTCCTGTTTGTTGATGTTGTTTTTGTTGTTGTTGTCGATGTCGACGAGCCGGGGGCTCCGCTCCTGCCACCTCCGTGCTAACTAGTACTTGAGTAACACGCGGGGCGCAGCGAAGGGGATTGGTCCTTCACGGCACCGAGAAGACCCCTACCTACCCCACCTACTCCACCTACCCCACCTAGAGTCGGGGCGGATGATAAAAACGGCACGGCGACTGTTAACAATTCGATCCTAATCAGAGGCCGCTCACGGCGCCGGCTCTCCTCCACACTCGCAGCTTCGCGGAAAAGGCAAACAAGAGCGGCGCAGACTGTCAAGATAAAGCACTGCTTGGGATTGGTCATGTCTTCGGGCTTCTTAAAGGCCAGTCATCTCGCCGCGCGCCGCGTCCTGAGACGACGCACCGCAAAGACTCCCATGTTTGCTCTTGTGTTGGAGTGATAAGGCCGCGGCTCGCGCCGCTGATGAGGTTCCCCTTCCCCAGGCGATGCAAAGAGGGGAGGGAGGGGGGGGGGGGGGGGGGTGGGGGTGATGGAAGCTTGGAAGTGAAATGAAAGGCGCAGTGTGTACGATTTCGGTAATTTGAGACACTTTAAAAAAGATTGAACTTTTTCATGAATTTGTAATCACCTACATGCATTATTTCATTTCCATGACCCTTAAATGAGCCTTTTAACGTAGATTAACATGAGGAGCGAGTCCTCTTTACGGCGGCCGTCGTGATTTTACAGCAGCCCAGAGTGGACATACTAAACGACTTTTGAGTTTTAATGACAACTGAAGTCGACCGCAGGTTCTCCTGCATGTTCAGGAGGGTGAGGTGATGGATACAACATGCAACTTCACCACTAGATGTCACCAAATCGTGCACACTGCACCTTTAAAAGACGTGTTTCAGAAACAGGGACTAATCGTGGCTTTGGCTGAGGTGTGACCTTGGCTCTGTTCTCCCGATGAACTCCAGCTGAACTCCTCGGTGCAGGTCCACTCGTGATTGTTTGGCCTCTGAAAAAAAAGAGTCGCTGGGATGGTTTTCCACTTAAATTGGGAGGCTGGACAAAGCATTCTTAGGACTTTTAAAACAATACCCTTTCTTTCAAAGGCTATAAAAACATGTATACAGCTGTACAAGGAGTTTCCTGATCCACAGGCAAAATATGGTGTCACATATTCCCATTACCAATCAGGATGGCGTGGCCTGGAAAATAATATACAAGATGAAACTGTTCAGAAAAGCCCTGATCCGATTTCCCTCGCTCCATGGAAAAGTGGACGTGGCGGCTTATTTTGAAACCGTATTTCCCTGAAAAACACTCGGGGAAACTAAACAAAATTGACAGCGGCGGATTGATTGTCCTCTGCTCTTTTGTCTCCGGCAGCCGCTGTTTGTGCCTTTGCCATGGAAACGCCGAGGTTATTTATCTTCACGGGCCTTTTTACAATAACGTCCCTTTCCTGACCAAACAACAGAGGAAATATCAGGTCAAGCCTCTTCCCTCCTCTAATGATCAGGTCAGTGGAAGCCTCCCAGGTCCAGGCGGCTCGTGCACTTTCACACGTGTGGCCATCGATGAGAAACACACGGTTTGTGATGAACATTTCCGTGTAAAAAAATATTTTTTTTTAGACTTTTTTGTTCTTTTGCGTTCAAGGAAAAGGAGGGTGAAGGTTTTTCTATTCCTGGTCTGCATGTCTCATAAAGTGAGACACTAGATGGAGACAGAGAAAAGTGACGCCACACAGTTCACAGGGTTCCTCACACAGGAACGAACTAAATATAAAGATACTGTACATTTCTTAAAGGTGCAGTGTGTACGATTTCGGCCCTTTTTTTTGTCACTTCTGTATGAAGCTGCCACAACTTCACCAATAGAATCTCACACACTGCACCGTTAAAGGTGCAGTGTGTAAGATCATTTTTGCAACTTCTGAAAATATTACAAAACAATCACATACAGACATTTTCATTCATGTATATTCACCTAAATGTTTTTTTTTTCCCATTAGACATGAATGAACCCATTAATGTATATTTACATGAGGAGCAGACCCTCCCTACGGGGGCCGCCATGGGTTCTCCTGCATGTTCAGAAGGGTGAGGTGATGGATACAACATGCAACTTCACTTCTAGATGTCACCAAATCTTACACACTGCACCTTTAATTGTTGGTTTTGTTTCTTGTGAAATTCACAAAGTGGCTTCCGTGGTGCACAGTTTGTCCTGAACGTGACTCACTCTAAAAACGCTGCATCTTTCATCCTCACGGGCTAAATCTAATAATCTGCTTTTCTTAAACACGATGTTCATTCATCTGCAAACAGGCTGCACATCCTTGTGACTGGCGCTCACACACACACCAGTGTGCTCCAGTTGCCGTGCGCTGTCCCCTTGCCGAGCACGGGTGTGTGTGTGTGTGTGTGTGTGTGTGTGTGTGTGGGGGGGGGGGGGGGGGGGGGGGGGGGGGGGGGGGGGGGGGGGGGGGGGGGGGGGGGGGGGTCGTGCGTTGGCTCCTTTAAAGGACGTGTTGTGGCGAACACGTTCCTCAATCCACATTCAAACGGCACCAATAACAGAGGAAAGTGACGATCTGGATGAGGCGTAAAAGCATGAGGTGTGTGGAAAGTGCATGTCACAATTAAATGACTTAATGGGCCAAAGTCCCGCCGTGGATCACATGTAATTTACATCAAGAGTCGGCGTAATAAAGACTTTCTCAAACTTACATTGAAATTCAATTAGAGTGTTGAATGCATAACCAAAGCCGTGAAGAATGAACTCATTGGGGGTCCCTTTTCATTACTGCCCCCAGGCAAAAGAGACCATTAATTTAATACATTCCATGTTTTTTCACATGAGCATTTTTAAGTTACTGCACATTTCCGTCCTAATGTATCTAATACAAAGAGAGAGGCTGCCAAAGACTGCATTATACAAGCAGCGGAGCAGAGAAACCCCGCCCCCCCTCCCCACCACCTCGCCCCCCCCCCCTCTCCAGTTGTTACCTTGAGTAGGAGACCACTTTCAATCAGTCAGGCTTGAAAAACGACCTCGTCTTAAAAAAAAAAAAAAAAAAACACAGAACAACAAAAGAAGAAATTATGATATTGTTTTATTGATTCATGGGCGCGGTGAATATTCCTGCAGGTGCCGCCCCCCGAGGAGCGGAGGTGCGAACAATGGCAGCCGGCGTCGAGCGTGAACAGTTGAGCGGCGCGTCTTAATGAACATATTAGTGTTTTATCTGAGAACGGTGGATCTGCACCCTTCAGTCAACCACAGAGCCCAAACACAACAGAGACCCCCGCCCCAACCCCCACCCCCCCACCCCCCGCCTTCCCTCCTCACGTGTTCCGCCCTTTAGAGGCGCGCTAATTAAAAGACTGTTTCATTAACTGTTCCAGCTTGGTAAATATAAGTTTACTAGGGGTCAATAGACTTTACAACACATAATGATTTGGAATATAATTACTGTGTAAAGGGAGCCATGAAAAATACCTGGAAAAGCAGGCAAAGTTGTTTGGGCGGCGGCAGAGCTCCGCCTCTGTGTGGGTTCACAGAGGTCGGGGGGGTGGGGGGGGGGGTTGGGAGGGTGTCGGGGGTCAGGTCGTGTCGGCCTCGTGTAGCAGCGGTTTATCTCCCAAGTTTGTGGGGAGTCGCAATAAAACACATGCGGGCCCTCGTACCTTCCTTGTCGCACAGGTGTAAGTTAAAAAATGGCGTTTTTTTTTCCTAACATCTTTAACTTGAATCTGCCGCCGAGAGAATTCACACACCTTCACAACGCAGGTGCGAAAAGACGCGGCGCCGCTTAAACGTTTGTTTTCACGCAGACGTACCAATGAGTTCGAATCCTGCACGTTATCGTCTTGACTCCTGACACCCCCCCCCGCCTCCTGTGCCAACCCCCCCTCCTCCTCCTCCTCCCCATCTCCCA
>JAFBJT010107490.1:0-28866 GCA_016785325.1 Chascanopsetta lugubris | reverse complement strand
TTGCTGGCTCAGGTTGCTCGGTGGATGCCATCTTCAACTCTCCCTTGCTTCTGCCAGATACAGTTCGACTGATCGGTGCTCGATTGCTCTTCCCTGGGGAACCAGGGTTTATATCATATTATCCGCCACAGGTGTCAGTGTTCACCTTCTCATGAACCGCCACAGCCCGCTAACCTGCCTTCATATTAAAACAGTTACAAAAATGGATCAGTTTTCACAGGACACAAACTAACACATCTCATCGAGTGAGGCGGAAGCATACTGCATAATAATGGGTGCTAATGCAATCAAATATGAATTATTAAAAGGTGTGTGTTAATATATCATTGGTGTTATCCAACGATGAAGTTGTGTGCTGCTGTTTAATACCCCTCACTTCACCGTCCCTACCCTTCCCTAAACATGTAGAATAACCTTTAAGAGCCCTTAGTTCTCATTACAACTCGAAAGGTGTGTAATTTATCCATTATGGGCAACTGTCAAAACAGGGTGGGGTAACATGATGGCATCCGGTGAGGACCTTATTTCACTATAGATTACAGAACCCATTCTAGGGAAATGAAAACAGCTAATTGTATTTAGGTGATGCTATATTCTGTAAAGCAATGTACCATAATCACTTAATTGTTCTATTTCTCACATCAGAAATGGAAATAATGTCCAAAGGATCTGTTACATCTGACTTTTACTCTACTCCACAAACAAAAACATTTGAGTCACACTGACATTATTACAGGAATAACAGTTGGTTTACATGACTAAGGTACTTGTATATGTTACAATATACAAATGCATATTGTATCACATCATATCAAATCAAATCATATCATATCATATCATATCATATCATATCATATCATATCATATTATATTATATCATATCACACTATACTGGGCCACTATCATGGCCCGTTACGACTTGTCTGGTATTAGCCGTCTACACCATAGAAACTACATATCCCAGAAGGCAATGCGCCACCGCGGCAGTTCCGCGTTGGTTCGAAGTCAGGAACTGCTGTCGGTGTTTCTCACTGTCAGTCCGATAAACAGAAAGCACAGACGTGGGTGGTTGTTGACAAAGCTGAGGATGACGGACATTAAACCGTGTAAAGTGTGTAACTTCAGCCGGCAGAAGTCTTACGGAGTGGTGGTTACGTCTGTGGAGGAGCTGAAGATAAAAGGTGAGCTGCTGTAAACGTGCCTGAATGACTGTGGAAATCATGGAGGGGTTAACTTTATTAATACACAGCGACAAACATAACAGCTAAGAGAACCCTTATGCTAATATGTATCATTTATTTTTAAAGGTGCCGAGAGTAGAATGGATTCTCCTCCAGGGGTGAAGGTGCATGTTTAGGCTGAATACCTCTCACCCCACCCCTCCCACTCAGGTGTGCTGGAGAAATTATGTCACACCTCTGTCACTATCACACAGTTTGTCCATTTTGGGTTTCTGTAGTGGTACAACATGGCAGCCCCCAGAGAGAGGACCTAACCCTGGTAAACATATGAACAGCTCATTCAAGTGTAATGGAAATGCAAGCGACAACCTTTAGACTTTCATGAATATTCAGTAACCTACTCATTTTCAGTACCTGCCCAAAGTAAATGGAAATAATTTGACCTAAGTGTTTCACAATATAAAGGTGCATTGTGTAGAATGTATTGGCTTCCAGTGGTGAAGTTCCACTCCGAGGTTGAGTACCTCACCCTTTCAATCTCAAAATTCCCCTCAATAATACATGCTACATGTTAAAAGCATAGATATTAATCATGACGGCCTCAGAGGAAAAACGACGCCGCTGGTATTTTGCTGCTGCTCCAGAACTCATTCAACACATTTATCTCTCAGTGAGCATGTTGAAACTTGCCAGGATAATCTGGAGAAGTCAGCCTCAGTTTCCTCACAGTCATGCTCATTCCTTCACTGCTTGTCAGCAGGCGTTGGCCACATCACTGAGAGATCTCTGCTCCACTGAGGCGGAAAAAGTCCTAGTCATTGTATTAATATTGATTAGATTTTACTTTTTAAAGCACCCTCAAAGGCAGAAATGAAACATGCAATAATTAGACGGGTGCTTTCACGAGTGCATAATCATCTGCATTTACAAATGATTATTTTCATAATCCTGGAGTGAGTCTATAATATTCTGAAAATGTTGCTGTAAAAGACTTGAAGAGGCAATAATCTGAAGACTATTAAATTGCTGTAGAGGCAGTTTGTATCATTTTCATTCCTATTGGCTGAAATTAAAAGAAAATAAAGATATTTTGAGTTTATGATCATCTAAATGAATAATTATCATTACATTAGAGTAACAACTTTACATCATGGTGTCCTCTGTTGAGGATGTTTTTACAATGGCTCAGAATGGACAAAAGAAAACATTTAACGATAGCTGAAGGCTGCTGTATGTAAGATTATTTTGCTTCGTTTGCTTGGAGACTAGAGAACCCTTTATATTTACTACATCAACACAGGTTCTCCCCACGGAGGGAGCTGCCATGTTTCTATAGTTAAGAAACATCGCAATATATCTGTCACTGACCAAAAACTACCAGGCACATGAACTGAACTATACATGTATCATTAAGATAAGTGAAGGTGCACATTTAACCAAGCCCAAGAATAAGTAGGTAAAGCGACACAACCTTGCAACAGCAGTGTACTGAATTTGAAGGAGGAGCAGCTGTGGTGAGAGAGGAAGTGACAGCTCAAATGAACGGTGTCGTTTGAAGGTATTTTCTTGAATCAGCTGACAATCAGCTGGTATTTGAGTTATCTGCCTAAAATAAACAGACTTGCAACTGTTTGTTCTGATGTACTCTTGCTCTGACAAATGGCAACATGGACAGCGACCTCAGCCTGTCAAAGTATTTCTTTGTGACAGTAAACAATGAGATGTGTTAAGTCTGTCATCTTCCCACAGGATCCGAGACTCTTGGCTTCAGAGCCAGTGACCAGGTCACAGTTGTCCTAGAAGATGATGGGACGATTGTGGAGGATCAGGCCTACTTCATGTGCCTACCGCTAAACACAAAGTTTATGCTGTTGCAGGAAAAAGAAACGTGGTCTCCGGTTCGCAAAAGTAAGCACATTTACTTTGGTCAGAGATCTGATGTAAATCCTATAATTCTACCTCTGGAAGACTCAGCCTTGTGTTTGTATTTGCTCATTCGACCTCTGATTGTAGTGGACGGTGGCACAGCCTGGATGGCCAGAGAGTCAGTGATTCTGGAGGGTGATGCTGTGGATTTTTCCAGCGCTGAAGAGTCTTGGCGGGACCTGGCTCAGCAGCTGAAGCAGGACCTTGCCAGCATCATCCTCATGTCTGAGGCCGACTTACAGGTACTAGCATTATTTCTTAGTTTCAGACACCGGGGCCCAATCCCGAGCCTCTGTCTACCCACTATCACTCGATCATACTAGTGTCAAAATCAAGCCTGTCAACAAACTAATCAATGTCCAGTATAGGTAGACACAGCCCACTTTCCCACTGGTTCATATGAGTCTACGAATGAAATTGGTGTGAAACCAAAATTGTCTCATCACACACAAACAATGCTGTGAACCTGTTCTGCACTGTCAGGTATGAAAACGCCCTTGGCAGGCACATTAGGTTAGGCTTTCCCCTACTGCCAAGAACAGGAAACATAGAAAAGACTGTCCATTATTTTCTTATAATTCTGAGTATGATTTGTTTCTGCTGCTGATTCAGACTTTGGTAGATGCGCCACTCCCCGAGCTAGCCTCTGCACTGGACTTCCCACAGAAAAAGGCTGTTAACCTCCAGGAGACACTGCAAAGGGTTTTGGACAGAAGAGAGGAGGCGAGACAGTCCAAAGAGTTACTGCAACTCTACCTCAAAGCAGTGGAGCGAGAGGACAGGCAGCAGCAGGAGGAGCTCAGTGAGCCCAGCCAGGGAGGTATGACTTTGTCATTATGTGGTCTTTCCAATTTAAAAATGGACATCCCAAAGAAAGATCTAGGCCATTTCTTTTCATTTTCATCCAAGCCTTACACTCTTCAGATGTATCATAGTTTAGACAGTGGTTTTCTGACACAGTATGAAGCAACCGAAAATTATTGTAGTTTTTGTTTTCTAGCTGGATCAAATGTTCTTACTGAAAACGAGCAGTATTTCAAAGCAATTTAACATCTATAGTGTATTAGTTGTGAACATGGACGTGCCCTGAAATATTGTCTGGTGTTTGAGCCTCGCTCACAAGTTGTCTTTTTAACTTTCTCTTTTCGTGTGTTCGTTTTTAAATGGAATTATTTTATAATATCAATACATTTTTTATGGAGAATGTTTTCAGTAAAAGGAATAGGTCTTGAAATGCCTGAGGTGCTCATATATCTTCCCCTGTCGTAATCAATAAGCATGAGTACAACATCCAACAAAGTGATCAATGAAAGTCTGTGATTGTATCGCCCTACAGGAAGGTAATGACCCATAAAGTGCTCGTTCTTTTGATAAAGTATTATGACAAAATCTTAAGCAGCAGGAAATCAACTGGGGTTGACTGCCTCAGTAAGAAATTCTGAGGATATGTGGCACGTGAAAGGAACTCTTTATTTTCTTTTACTTTGTATTACTCTTTGAAAACTCTTTTATCCATCTCTGTACGTTCATGGGCCACTTCATTAGTTACACCTTTTAGCTGCTCATTAACGTAAATATCTAATTGGCAGCTGAAGTTCAAACCAAGCGTTCAAATTGCAAAGAAAGGTCATGTGAATGACATTGAATGTGGCATGGTTGTTAGTGGCACACGGCCTGGTCTGAGTATTCCAGTAACTGCTGACCTAATGGGATTTTTGCTCACAACTATCTTTAGGGTTTACAGAAAATGGTAGGGAAAAAAAGAAAATATCCAGTGAGCAGCAGTTGTGTGGCTCGTTGATGCCCGAGTCGAGGGGAAAATAGCCAGGCTGGTTTTTGCAAATAGATAGGCAGTAAACGGTATGTCGAATAACCAACAGAGAAATGCAGATGAGCATCTCTGAATCTACAACAGCAGAAGACCACACTAGGTATCAATGGCTCAGGCTGTTGGTGGTGGTGTGATGGACACTTTGGGGCCCCTTACTGCAAGATGTGCATTGTTGGGGAGAATACACATGTCATTAAGACCTCTTTCAGCTGATTAAAGTCACAAAGGTCAGATTATCTCAAACTGGATTCTCTAATTTGACCATAAATTGACTTAAATGGCCTCCAAAGTCATCAGAGCTCAGTCCAACAGTGCACTTAGAATGTGGTGGAATCGGAGCTTGACATCATGGATGTGCAGCCAACATGATATGAGCCAAAATCTATGCTATTAAGAATTAGGAAAGCACTGCAGGCAAAAAAGAACAACCGGTACAAGCAAGGTGTATCGAATAAAGTGACAAATGAATGCATCGAGTGAGTTATAATTACCACTAATGTGTCATCTGCTGTTTCAAATGTGAAATGCTTCAACCTTCATGAAATTGCAGCAATGATTCTGCTGCTGGGTAAACATGTAACACATTTTAGAACCAATTTTAGAGCCAATATTTGCTCATTACTTGGCTGATTATTCCCTCTGATGGTCTGTGGGGAGGAGCTGTACTTGTGCATTTTGTTCACTAGATGGAGCTGTTGTCTCTGCTGGGTATTCCCATACAATTAGTGCAAGTATCAACCTTTTTATACAATACCCCATCCTAAAAGTAAAACTCTTTCAGGGGCTGAGGATGTGGTGGACATGGTGGAGGTGGACTCTGCATCTGGATTCATGTCCAGGACTCTGATGGTGTTGAAAGGCAAAACAAGCCCAGAAACCAGGCTCTCCACTGAGGACCTGCAGGTAGTTCTCTCATCCGGTCCTTAATACCTCTGTAGACACGTATATTACTTTTTCAAGAATGTAATTAACTCAAAAAGGATATTCATGCTTCATTCTTGCGTGATGTATTTGGTCACACGCTCCTTTGGCACTTATGAGGAGCCGTAGGTATGATTATGCAATTTCACAAAACTGTCGCACCCTAATTGTATGTCTTTATAGTCATATAGTTCTGTCATATTACACAGGGTGTCAAACTCTGCTGAAAGTAAAGTGCAAAGTTTTGTCCATCCATAAATAGTTACAATTTAGAGTTTAGCTTGGGCCAAACTTGCCCAAATCCTGTCTGAACACATTCAAGCCTTAGAGAGCAGAAACGAGTCAAACAGGAACCCGACAGGCATTCTATCCTTTGTGTCTGAATGTGACCAAGGCCAAATGGTTTCCCCAATGACAGTTTACAGATTAAAAATCAAGTAGAGAGCCAAGCCAACATCACCAAGCCCGGCCTGAACCCAGATTAGAATTCTTTAGTCTGAGCCACAGGGTTCCTTAAGACCCAGGTCGGGGGATATACGTTTTCACTTCAGGTAGGGCTGTGACATTGAATTGATTATTTATTCATCATCAACTCATTTGGCGATCAATGCTTGCGATTAAAGCATGGCACACATCCTCGGAAACAGAATCTGTTAATATATTATGCGTCAGTTGCTCTGTCTTAATTTTCAACGTCAGTTTTCAACTATACTTGTTGTGTAAATGTTCATCTTGCCTGAGTTGAACCTGAAGCTCCCTCCACGTGTCCTTAGATGGTAGTGACGAGAGGGGTTGAAGCCATGGAGCAGGTGCTGGGCTGGGACACATCCAGGACGGCAGAGCTGCTGCAGGCCTGTGAGGCCGAGCTGGCCAAACGTCTCCAGCAGGTCCAGACCGTGCAGTCCATCAGGAGCGCCACACAGCTGGACAGCAGCCTGCGGTCCGACGAGCAAAGCACAGAGGAGGGGGCCGAAGAAACAGCAGCCCGAGGCAGCGACTAGACCGAGGCCTCACCTGAGCAGAGACTGATAAGAATTCACACTACCTGCCTCAGGGTCAGCAGGATGGGATTCGCTCTGTGTTACTGGTAATATCCATAATGCTGGAATCTATGAATGCTAATGTTGTTGATGTTTGCGCTCTTTTGTAAAAACTTGCAAACCACTTCAGCGCTTTTTCCTTGATGAACCAGTTGACCACTGGCATCGGGTTTCTTTTGGCTTTTTAATTAGCGACATTTCCTTGTTGAAAAAACAAAACTTAAAGCAGGGGTTTGAGATTGTAGGGAATTGCCCTGTCATTTTCTTTTTGAGAGTTAAATGAGAATGCTAAGAACAGGTTTGCTTGCTTCTGTTCAAGTAAAGTAAGACATTCCAGTGCCGCACCTTCTCAGATCATCAGTTTCCTTTTGGCTTAACTCTTTAATTTTTCCGTCATTCTCAGAATGATAAGATTACCCCCCAGTTTATAACTACTGCCAAAGCAACTGTGTCACTTATACTAAGTAAGACCGCCCTCTGCAGCCACATGTGGAACTTATTTCTGTTTTGGCTCTCGCTAAACAAAATCTATTGAGCTCTGTCCTGCTCGCTTTACTGAAACACAACTCATTGTTACCCATAATTTCAAGCGACATGAACCAGAGGAGCTGTAGAACCTTCTGAACCTTCTAACCTTCTGAAACAAAAACTGATTTTAAAAAACTGATTTTAAATGACCTTTAAGGCTTTTTATAAGTTTGACAGTTACTTTTTTGGGCCAGGACCATCGGTTACCTACATATTTCCCTACAGAGATCATACACACTCACTGAAATCACACAGAGCAACATCAGGCACTTGGAATGGGATCGTGTCTGTCCCAAATCAGTGATCCATCAGAATGCATTTAAAGGGGCCATTATAAAACAAAATTTTGACTATTGTTCATTCCGTTTTACTGTTAAATTAATGTCCCAGTATTTTTGTTTACACTATTCTCCTCCTTATAAAATGCAAAACAAGACTATCGGGTCAACTGGTTGTGCCAAAAGAGCCAAAATGTTTGTATTTTTCTGCCAGTTGATTAGTCATGTTTCACTACTTGTTGTAAATTTGTGATGATTGGCAGATTTCATACATAGAGGATTGAACAATAAAAACACTATACAATGATAAGCAAATGAACTTAACGCCAAAGTAACTTATACTGCACTACATTAGAATGGCTTGGTGTTCAGACAGAAACTGAGACAGACATCAGACATAATTATTTAAAAAGTGACTCTGTCTCAGTACATACTGTCGATTCAAATGAACGGACCATGCAAGCTAATTTAATTTTCATGTGAGACAAGATATGTCACATACATGCAGGCCTCACTGAGCACATCATATGTGACATTATCAGAGTGAATGACAAAGCGTCATCCTTTGAATTAGGAAGAATTTGTATTCCTGGATGAGTGATCTTTTACAATATCAATTGCTATATACTACTACGGAAGTGAGACTGAGTTGACATCACCAGCTGGTACCTTAGAAATACTTGGGAAAATGTTGAGGATGTTTAAAGATCTATTTTGTGGGTGTACTCCTCTCAGGGTTTCATGTCACTTCACAGGATGAATTCTCCAACACACTCACGTTTTGTATTCAGAGTATTGTACTGGTGTTACAATGGGAAGTTGAATTTGACTGTATGTTAAAGGTGTCTTTTATACAAATGTTGAGAGATGAAAGAATAGATTTTTTCAAAAATAAAATTGCCCCAAAACCCATTGACAGTGCTGTTGGCAAACCATTCTTTCTTCAACCTTGTCTAATCTATGTCTAATTACACCAACTTTCATGGAAACGCGTAAATGAATTCAGATTCTATTAAGTCTGAAAATGTTAGTCGCAAACAAGCGGCTAAATGAGACCACAGCTTGTCAAGGACGTGCTGTTTTTCAGGGAATTTGATGATGAACTCACACAACACTAGTACTTTAATAAGCCCAAGTAATGTCTTTGATTCTTGCATTTATGCCTGGTGAAGATTGTGTAGCTGATCAAACGTGTGAACACTAGACTGAAGAGCAGGGGTGGGCAATCTTTTTTCACGAGGGGCTACATGAGAAAGCTGAACTGTGTTGGGGGGCTACATCGGCAAGGGATGTGCGTGTTTGTGTGTGTGTGTGGGGGGGGGGGGATCATGTGCAATAGAATGCCCATGTCTGCTGTAGAACCTATTTCCCATCAGTTTGACGCGGTGTTGCCCAGAACAACCACTGGCCAGGAAGAAAAACAAGAAAACCCGGCTCATCGATTGGCCAGGATTTAAATCGAAATCCTTCATCCCCTTCAGCCACCTTGTTCACCACCAAAACAACGGAACCAATTGAACGCAGTCTTGGGGTTTCTGTTTTTACTGTGATGTTCAACCCTAATTGACTCTTCACAAGACGCTGCCCAGCATGAGCAGCAGGCGAGGGAGCGAGCTAGAAAGAAGATGGACTGGAGAGCAAGAGACTACGACAACAACAATGACTGCGCTCTACGCCACTTCCTCGCTTTGATTCCCCAGATAGTCCGTGTGCATTTCAGCGAACTGCACCAAAGCTCACACAGACCAGATTTCACCTGTTTGGTCCGCACTAGCATTCTAATGAGCGCTCACAGCACTCCAAACAAAACAAACCATCTGTGGAAGCTTACCAGGGTTTCGTTCAATGCGGACCAAATGGCGCAATAAAGTGACGAGAACTTTCGTGTTGGCCAACGAAAACACCTCATCTCCACAGATTACTTCTGAAGCAGGAGATCATTCAGATACAGAAACCATCACCGCGAATGTACGGGTGGAATTAAGCTCCAGAGGACGGCAAATAGTTGGGGAGTAGGGAAGGAGACGAGGAGCGCGACTGTTTTATTGCCTCTTACTAGCGCCGATCAGTGTTTCAGGCTGATGACGAAACCCCCGGTGCAGGCACATGGACCAGAGCGCCACATGGATGCTGACTGTTCTCTCACATGTCACATGGCCACGTGTCAGACTCATATGTAATCCAGGACCACGTACTGACAGGTTCGATTTAAAAATCAGACTTGCAAATGGGACATCGGTGTCTGTCGAAGCCAGAAAACAAAACAAAGCCGAGTCATGCTATGTCCAAAACGTATCACGTCAGCATGTGAACGTAGCTGTAAACAAACTGCCAAAGGTGATAACGAGACATATCTGTGACGTAGTAAACCTTTCCATCTTTCCCCACAGGGAATGAATACGTGAGGTTGTGTAAAAAAAAACAACACGTGTGTATTAGCCGCAGCCCAGTCGGTTACATGCTGCTGCTGCATATTTCCCAACAGTTGGCTAATGGGTTTCATGGTGTGCGTAATTCCTGTGGAATTGGCTCCAATTGGCTGAACAGTTTGAGGCGAGCGCGAGAGCGGTCGATTGTGCCGACATGTGTCTGGGTGCATTAGACTGTCAGTTAATGGTGCTCCAACCAGCTAGGTTTGATCTGTAAGCGCCCACTTGCCCCCGGGGCTGTCTGGGCATTTCATGGAGGAATCTGCCCTTATCTGTGAGATGATTGTCTGCGAGCAC
This sequence comes from Chascanopsetta lugubris, assembly GCA_016785325.1. NCBI lineage: Eukaryota > Metazoa > Chordata > Actinopteri > Pleuronectiformes > Bothidae > Chascanopsetta > Chascanopsetta lugubris. The sequence goes on along the minus strand of JAFBJT010107490.1, from coordinate 18,435 downwards.
AGAGGAACGTGGGTCGCAAATGCCTTGGTGATGTATGGTGTGTGGGTCAGGCAAGTCTCTTCCCTCACACGGTGTGTACCAACATGAGAGGCTGTTCAACAATAACACACCGCTGCTTTTCAAAATTGAGAAAGCCTTGCAGGGACCTGGTGTGTCGGCGGCAATCTAACACTAGAGTAATGAAACAGTGAAAATAAATCAACACAAGTGCGATCAATCCTCACATCAGACGTGCTCCTTCGCTCCACAGATGTTAGTCAGTCAGTGCTTCTGCCCAATGAGAGGCGATGTAATGGGACTAAAGAGGCCTGTAATGAGGGTTTTGATAGAGCAGCAGCGCTGGGGTTACACAGAACAAGCTGCATAATGTATGAAGGTCAAACGAGCAGCGTTTACCGCTTCACAGGCGAGACTCAGAGTATTTTTAAAAGAGAATTAATGTTTTTTTTTTCTGTCTGGGGTGTTAAAGTGGGTTCTGTCTCGGAGATAATACAGTGGGGGGCACGGGGGGTGGGTGGGGGGGGTTGTTTACAGTCAGCTTGTTGTGGTTGTACGATCACAACAGAGTCGACCACATGGCCGATCGTAGCAGACTGGGCTTCATCGGGGGGGGGGGGTCTTATAGAGACTGGAGCTTAAGGTTTTAGACAGAGGTTGGAAAGAGGAGCCGTGGCAATGGAGGAATATTTGAGTGACTGGTCATTAGCTATCTGAGAAAAAGTTCGATATTACTCGTAACATACTACTCTTGCTACACAAAGGTAAAACTCATTTTGGCGAACATACATTTTATCCATAGTCGCCACAAGAATGACCAGGATCGGGCAGAGGGGCTCACGATCCGGACCAGATCGGTTTGAGAGGAATCAAATGTCATACGTGAAAAGGTCTCGGTACAAAAGTGACCATCAATATGGAGGCGAAGGTACGAAACACGACTCAGCGTCGAGATGCTGATCAGATACGGTACTGCCATTTGAGAAGGCGGAGGTAGAATATCAACATGCTGACTGGTGGTGAGAAGTAGCAGAGGAGGTAGTGAACAGGCAATGGTAAACAACGAACAGGCAAACAAGGGATCCAGAATCAAACCAGCTCAATGACAGGAGAAACAGAAGATGCTGGAACGCGAGTAAGAGTGGATACAGGTGGAGGTGATAAGTGGGACCAAACACGTCAGGACCAACGTCCAATGCCCTAATTCCTGTTGTCACTCTGTAGAGCTCCTGTCCGTCCCTCTCAGAAAAACACAGACTGCTCTGATTGGCCGACTGCTCCTCTCTCTTGTGATTGGGCACCTACTTCCAACTGACGTAGAAGGTGTCCCACACACTCACATATCGGAATCTGACAGCTCGGAATGAGGCGTCTCAGCAGCCTCTGATTAAGTGTTGTAATAAAGAGCGCCCCCCTCTGTTATGGAATATAGCCGGTTAATTACAGGTAAAAGTTGAAAAAGTCTTGATACGACTTGCATAACTCAATAGAAATGTTTCATCACAAGAATTACGGTTTTGTGAAGTTGTGACTTTAATAGGTTCGGGTTGTGTGTAGATAAACACACACTGCTCAGTTAAAAGGAAGGATTTAGCCTACTGGTGTACTTGATCTTCCACCCCTTGTTCTTGCCACTGGCGTCGGACCTGAATTTCACATCCACTTGGTAACTTCCTGTGTCAATGCGGCCGGGTGGGCTTGGACCACAGAAGGGTCCGTACTCCTGTCCGGCTGTGACAATCTAATGAAGAAGAAAAGGCAAAGTCATTAAATGTCTCTCTGACTTATGTCCATGCAAGTTAAATATGCAGCAAAACGAATGCCCACACAGTCTATCACCCCAACGAGGGCAAGTCGGTGACAGGCTGCCCCCACAAGCATGAGCAGGAATACATTGCGCGTGTGTGGGTGTGTTTGTCAGGCCCTGAGGTCACACGACCAACCTTCAACATATCAAACGGACAGGGGACATCTGGGTGTCCCTCCACATCGAAGGGCTCCAGGAAGTCCAGGATGATCCTGTGGCCCTGTGGCAGATGGATGGTGTGGTTACACTGGCTCATGGGGGGGTACGGGTTCGGGTAGCCGGGGCTGGTCAGGACCCCCGATGGCGAGGTCAACATCTGATTTTGGCACGGCACTGTGAACAGGAACCATACTCAAACTCAGTAACAGCTCTCGTACGTTAAAGTTGAATGAGACAATTTGCTTTTTTTTTTTTTTTTGTGGGTTAAAAATCAAACTGATTTAGAAGAAAAGAAATAAAGACAAATAAATTCCCCCAATGTGGCTGCCCTTATCAGCCTGTGATTGGCTGTTATGTGAAGAGACTCATGTTGTGCCTCTGTGACCCGAATCTGCACTTGTTTCGGGGCCTTTTGCTCTGAGCGCCATTTCTGTCTCGAGCTCGTCTCTGATACAGCAGCATCAAAGCCCAAAACACAACCAGTTATGGTCTGTCTCTATTGTTCTATTGTATTACATGTTGAGTCCATCACCTCACCCTCACCCCTCTCAGCCTGCAGGAGAACCTATGGTCGACTTCAGCCGACGGTAAAACTCAAATGACGCTCAGTACGTCCACTCTATTTCCAGGGCAATGGAAATAAAATGAAACATTTCAAAGATCATAACTTCATGAAAATGTCAGTATGTCATTGTTTCATAATATCTTTTCGAAGTGGCAAAAATGGCAGAAATCTTACACACTGCACTCCTTAAATTTCTTAAAAACGATGGATGTAGTCTCTGTGGGGGGGGGGGGGGGGGGGGGGGGGGGGGGGGTTCTTTCTGTTTTTGAAGAGAACACAATTAGTATTTTCAAGTCTTTTTAGGAGAACTGAGATATTCCCAAGCAATTCTTTGCGCTTTGCGTTAACACCTCGACAGGCGTGCAGATGCCGTTGCAGTCAAAAACAAAAACGAACGCTGCAGAGAGGCCGAGATGCAGTAATTCATATAATTAGCACAATCAGTGGGCAGATAATCATTTTTGGGGCCTCCCGCTGAATGATTTGTCGTGTCACCCTTTTTCCGTTGGCAAAGAATGATCCTTCGCAGCGCAGCATCAGCTGGTAATTGTGATGAAGTGCCTGGTGTCAGTGCGCTATTAGCACCGCACACAGGTATCCATTTTTATTTTGAAAGTTGCGTTTCCTCCAGGGGATCGACGGTAATTCACCTGGCTTCGCACCAGCTGGCAGAGATCAACCACTTTGCGCCTCTGTCGGCCTTTTTCTGGGTGGAATCGCGCAGCATGGGACGACCGGCGCTTTCCATGTCCTTATGTGACGTGTCAGAAAATATATCCATATGTGCGGCTCGAACGTTAGGTTCACTCAGCAGCTGTGTGATCTCGTTTTCATGCCGGCAAATCTGCAATTACCAGCTACTTGTTTTTATCATCACCTTGACACCGCATCGACAAATGTGCACCGTTAATATTGTAGCGGCACTAAAACACATTTTTGAATTCGAATATGTTGCAGCCAAATGCCTCACACGGGTCAATGCGCATTAATGGATATCGACTGGGGTTGTGAGGAGTCGCGTTTACCGAGATCAATACGGAGAGAAACGCCGCGCGTCAGGACATAAACCCCCCATTTGGGCCCCAGTAAACAACAACAACAACAACAACAACAACAACAACAACAACAACAAGGTATGATGGAGCTCAGGTCCCACTCTGGCTCTCACCTGTGCAGGACCTTCTGTTGTCATGCAGGACGAATCCTTCCCTGCACGTGCAATAAAACCCACCGATGTAATTGTGGCACAAGTGGTCGCACACGTTCTCTCCGTCCACCTTGGACAGACACTCGTCGATGTCTGTGAGAGGCAGAGAGACTTGGCAGTCATGATGCTTTTCCCATTCATTTACCGACTCTATACAGAGGAGGGGTCGACGCAGTGTCGCAGGGGTGATATGTTTCTGTAGTTCTCATCATCAACACTCTGAAAAAGTTGGATTTTCCAACAAACACATAATATAGCCGTATAGTTTTTGTGTTGTTGGTAAATGGGCAAAGAAACTGTGGAGGAAATCATATCCCAACATGTTAAAGTCTCATGGGCTCGTGTTGATGACCTCTTGACCTCATGTTGGCCTGAACTCGTTGACTTGAAAATGTCAGCAGGCTGAAGTATTGATTTAGAACTACTTGTTTGCAGCCCACTATTATCATTGTTTGTAAATCCTGAAGGAAAAAGATCAAGTGGCACATGATTACATCTGCAGTTTGATACTTTCTGCAGTGTTTATGTCACCAGGCTGTTTGAAAGATGAGCAGAAGATTTGAGATTCTAAAAGTATTTCTTGTCAAATCCTTCAAACATCAAAGTGCCGTATGCCCTCAGTATTTTTCCCTTTTTGGAGACGTGACATACATATCTGCCATCACGCTATCGTCACCCTGTGATCACCGAGGCTCGGCTCAGTCCGTCGGAGTCTCGGTGGCGCGATCACAACCGACAGAATCATATCAACCCTCCGGCTGTCACACGTCATGGTCGCGCGTCACCTTCCGCCGTGTAAAACGCTCGGAAGCCGGTGAATCGGGCCTCGTTGGAGTAGTCGCTCCTAAAGACCAGGGACATGAAGTTGCCGGCTGACAGGACGACGGTGTTCCCCGGGGCGCTCTCCCACTTCTTCTCCTCCTCGCCGCAGAAACGCAGGGTCTCGTTCCCCTCGGCGAAAACCTGGTGACACCGCAGGGTCAGAGGCCTTCGATGAACGGCGACCCCCGGATAAGGGCAGCGGCCGGCGCGACGCAGCTCGTACCTGCACGTAGTCGTATTCACACTGGTGGGAGGGTTCCAGGCTGAAGTGGGTGAAGTAGACTTTGACCCTGTGTCCTCCCGGGACGCTGATGTTCCACGTTACGCGCTGGTTGTCGGGGTAAGGCTGCGGGAAGCCGGGGGAGGTGAAGCTGCCAAACAGCCCGGTCATTTCCACACTCAGCGACGCCCGGAGGAGGGAGAGCAGGACACACACGCGGCGCCCACTGGGCAGCGCGAGCTGTTGGCGGCGGGTTGGAAGGATTCTTTCACACAGAGAAACACTCAGCGACACTCACCTGGTCATGTTGGCTCTGCGCTGGCTGGGTATTTTGGGACTGGTTCACCGGGAGCCGCTGGTCTCTGGGTAAATGAACCCAGCTGTCCTGGCTGGCCGACATCTGGGTAAACAAAGGCCGACAGGCACATGATCAGTTTGTCGCAGTTCCCCTCCTCGCTCTCTGTCGCGCTGCGGAAATTCTCTCTTGCCTAAAAATACTTTTCATGTCCAGAGAGTAACGTTGAGTGTAAATCAATCGACTGATCGGATCAGGATTTGACTAATAAGAGTCAACACACTCTTGTTTTCATTACCCATGTGATTGGGCCGGCACATCAGGAGGCCGTCATGTAGCGACACCGTGTTTTTACCGTAAATTACACTTTGAGAAGAGACATTTTCCTTCAATAATGAAATAACATTTTCGTTAAATTCACAGCTGTACTTGTTTGTACTCAAATAAAGGGAAACAAGTTCACCACCAGATATCATGAATCCTGCGCACTGTACCTTTAAATTCCGTTCACTTTACAAAACAAGAGTGTTATAATGATTTTTTTTTATTGGTGCCTTAAAAGAAAGAAAACATCATTAACAACAACTTTGTGTATTTTTCTCACTTTTCAGTGACGTGCAATTGAGACCGAGGATGATGAACGAGTTGATAACTCACTAAAACGCCGGTAGTTCGAACCCCTGCCTCTCTAGTGTTGAAATGTCCAGGGGCAAGACACTGAACCCTCAGATGACCCTGAGTGGGTAAGGGAGGTGTGATGGAGGGAATGATCCCATGTAGGCGGATTGAATGTGTTAATGAGTGAATGTGTCAAATACATAAAGCATTTTGAGACAGAAAAGCAATACAAATCTATACATTAGAAATATAATTCAGAATTTGAATAATTGTAGATAATTAAAAAAATGAACAAACATTTTGAATTATTTTTTCTACAATTTCTTTCATCATCATAAACATTAAACAATATACACCCACCATAAAATGATTATAATAATGATGATTATGATGATTATAATCATAAACTGGAAAAGGTGCAGAGTGTAAGATCATTAGAATCCATTTTGACAGAAGTGGAAAAAAGAAAAATATACAATTTTGATGACTCTACAATTGTATGCCTGTTATGTTTATATTCCATATCAGAAGTGGATCACCTGTTGAGTTTTAAAGCTCCTTGAGTTTGACCTGCATGGGAGTGGTGGAGTGTGTAGCCGCAAACATGCAACTCCACCACTGGATGCCACTGAATCCTGCACCCTGCACCTTTAAGATGGAGATTTCCAGTGTTTGTGTCACATGTCACTGCTCCGTGAAAACTTGCCCAGACAGTAATGCTGATCAGACCGGGCACTAATTATTCCAGACTCCGCTCTGATGATGTCTGAGCGCCGTTCAGTAAAAGCTCCACTGAATAAAGACTCTTCAGCCGCCACAATTACCAGCCTTTCTCCTTTTATTCTCACTCTAATTACAGCATCATGATGAAAACAGCCAATGGCTCATCAATGACAGTGAATGAAACCAGATTATGTAATATTTTAGACGGGTTATTATATTTTTTTTTCGTATTTGCGCCTGTAATGTGCTTTACGGGTCAGACTCCATTCTAAAGGTCTTCACACCGTCTGTGTGGATGGAACACGGACATCGAGGTGATTCAGAGGTGATGGAGGCTTTTCAACCGGCAACTGCTTTTCGATAAGTGAGCATATAATAACAAACCCCCCCCCCCCCCCCCCCCCCCCCCCCCCCCCCCTCCCCCCCCACCCCTCCCCCCATGTTCCCTTGAACCAAAGCACTAATGGCGATAGCAGTGAAGTGAATTACAATAATTATCCACATAAACACAAATGTTAATTTCCCTTTGCTAATGACCTCTCTGATGGCACTCTTTTTAAATGGCGCTACAACCTTTTCCCCCATCACCTGAGAGCCGCTGCAGCCGCAGAGCAGATGTTTCCCTCGCAGATATCGTGGGATGTGTCGAGAGGAAGTGACAATAAACAGGTGATAGAATGTGATTGGGACAAAAATAACAACTTCACAAATCCCTTTTGGGCCAGAATATCTTTTTTTTTTTAAAAAGGGCTTTTCGAACTATCCTGGCCTTTTCCCGTAAACTCCTGTGTTGTCATGTTTTGTGCATCAATATCCCACCTATTTACGTTTTAATTGGAATGATATTCTTTAAACTCGCCCCATGAGGAATATTGTCTGTTTTACAAATGGAAAATTCAAATTTGATTTTACCCTCCAACACAAATCTGCAGCCTCCAGGGCATGATCATGTTCACCCGGTTGTTCTGGGACTCCTTTAATTGAAGTATCAGTAAATAAATAAATATGAAGACTTGTTTGTGGGATGCTCTCAGGACAATTTCACATTTCTAGAATTCATTGTATCCAAAGCCATTTACAACACAAACAAAGATCCAGACAAGGTCTCATTCAGAAAGAACAAGAACAAAAACACAAATCCTTCAATTGATAAACAACCTGAAATTAAAGAAAAGAAGGTCATGTTCCATTCCTCTCATGGATGCACCGCATCCCAGAACAGACATTTTGATTAGACTGGAAATAAAATGCATTAACCTACAAAGCACCTATGAAAAGCTTTGTACGTACACTCACATCCTTTGTTCATTGAAGGGAAAACATACACAAGATCTCAAGTGTTGTACATGTGCGTCACGAGCAAAGTGCATTTTGTGTTTTGTGTAGGCTACTAACACACACACACACACACACACACACACATGCACACACACTCGCACACACACTCGCACACACGCACACAAAAAACGTGCAGGCACGGGTTATTTTGATTTCAGCATGATCACATTTGTCCGTGTCCATGTGCACATGGCAGACGTCGGCCTCGCACCATGGTTTCACCCGCTCGCTGGACCGAGCTGTAATGAAGTGCTTCCTCATACGAAGTCAGCCAGTCATTAAATACAGAAGAGACCGCTGGAATAACTGAAGGGTCAACAGCAAAACAAGCAGTGATGTCTGAGAGAGAGGGAGAGAGAGAGAGAGAGAGAGAGAGAGAGAGAAGACTTCAAATGAAGGCCGCGTCAGAGGTTGAAAGGAGACGAGAGATGGAAAGTTTCCATGTTACTTTTTTTGTTTTGTTCCTATTTTGCATAAAATGAAGCTGTGACTGGTGCTCAGGTCTTTGCTAGTTAGTCCTCAGCATTGGCACTCGATAATGATACAGTCATGACAAGCCTCCTCTACACTATCAGACCTTTGTCACGAGGTGGAGTTAGAATCCTACCTGGGTTATCTGCAGCCTTGATTTCCTCAACAAAAGACGTTATTGCTCATAAAATGAAAATTGATGATGCAAAACTGCAATTTCAGGGCCACAATCTTTAAGACCGGGGGGGAGGGGGGGGGGTTCAAACGTACGGCCCAGGGCCCAGATAAACCTCAAACACTGTAACAAAATGAATCAAATAAAAAAAAAAAAAGTGCTTCAGAATGAATCTGTTGATGGAGGTTAAACTTCGCCCTCATCCAGTGTCTGGAAGCACATGATTCGCAGAGGCACAGCTCTATTGTGCCAGTGTTCTTTATGGCAGTATGTACCCTCTCTAGGACGACCCTCTGTCATCTCTCTCTCTCTCTCTCTCACTCTCTCTCTCTCTCTCTCTCTCTCTCTCTCTCTCTGGCTGCAATCACAGCAGTCTCACCCACCCACATGCTGTAAACTGTAATTAGGGACATGAATAAGTGGGGATGTGTCGCTCGGGCTGAACACAGAGGAACAATGTGGAGCTAATCCACTGCAATTTGCTCGTCCACAGCGGTTATACAAAAAAAATAAGGGAAGGAAATAAAATGTAACAATTGAATCCAAGGATCACAACCTGCTGCAGAAAGTGGACTGTAAAATATATATATATATATGTGTGTGTGAGTGTGTGTGTTTCAGGTTTCATACATGTGGCGGCGTTGTGGCCCCCAGCAGCTGCTCCGACTTCAGCCCGGAGTCCAGATGTTCAGCGGCTGACCAAACAGATTGAAATGAACGCTGTCTATATAAATTAGCATTGTTCTTTATTCCGAGGCGAGCGGTGCTGTTGCCATTAACGTCGCCATTGTTCTGGCTCATCAGCCGTGGGTGCAGAGGAACACAGAGCGCGGCACAAAGCGAACATATACACCTGCTGGGAATGTCTCACGCTGCTTTCTTGCCAAAAACTGTAAAAAGGTTAAGAGGGAAATCATCAATAAATGCAAAATGCATTTATGTGCACACTGATTAAAAAAATAAACGTTATCACAAAGTCATTTCCCAGTCGGGCTCTACCTATCGAGTATCTATCTACCTATCTATCGATCTATCTATCTATCTCGGCAGCCACGTTTTAAAGTAGTAACTTAAAAGCTTTTGAGTTTTAATGGTAACTACAAAGTGCAACTTCACTAGTAGAGGTCACTAGATCTTGCATAATGTACCTTAAACAAATATAACCAATACGTTTTTAGAACTTAAACTGCAATGTCATAGAGTTAAAAAAACAAAACAAACAAACATATATTTTCAACGTACAAGACAGGATTTCTGTCTGACACAAATCTTACAAACTGCACCTTTAAAACATTTCAACCCCAATTCAGGTCTTAATTTAAGTTCAACTACGAGCTGTTCTGAACCTCTTCTGAGAAAAGTTTTCTGCATCAAACAGATTAATGACGTTTCTGTGATTTTCATTGCTGGCAATCAAACCAGCTTGTCCGTTTGTTGTTGTCCACTCGACGAGCTGCTTTCGTCATGTTGACGCTCGGCTGCCTGTTTGGTTCCTCTGTCCGACAGACGGATCATTCATGTCGAAAAACAAAACTTTGAGTAACTGTGACACTGCCAGCAGCAGATGTTTGGAATCCTAACACACACTGTTTAGGCTTTTATTCATTCAATTTTGGTTTTTTTTGCATCTTCAAAAATCCACCAGCATGTTATCATGGCTCACATTGCTTCATACCAGGATCAATACTATAACCACACATCAGAGTAGCAGAGCTTTGCTGCCTTCATCCCATAGAGCCCCAAAGCCCAGATGTTCAATACGTGTAATACATTGTTCAGCCGGCTCCCGACTTTCCCACCTGTGATCATCAAGAGTGGCTCCTGATGAATCGAGGATGAGCCCTTTTGTGCTGAATTCCACTCCTGACGTCAGACCCATTACTCGTTCAATTTGGCCCAGCGTGGCTCTTCCCCCCCTTTCTGCCGATAACAAATACGGTCATTTCCTTGCTAATTCAAACCCGCATCAGTGATTCAGCGGACGGCCGTGAGGCTGTGGTGCAGTCGGTGACGCCGCCGCGGAGAAACGATGATGAGAAATGACACACAGGTGCCGCGCCGCTCGCGCCCCGCGATCCTCCCCTTTCCATTAACGCGCCCGCCGTCGCCTCCCCCCTTTCCCTCCATTACGGCTCAAGCGGCTCTGCAGCAGCAAAACATCCGAGTGACGATTCGGGAGCCGAAAGGAAAACTTGAAAACGCTCGCTCGCCCGGGATGAGTCTGGCGATGATTCAACTCGTCTAAGTTGTGGGTAAGCACCAGAGTGAATATTTTTCAGGGGTAGTGAAGTGATGAGTCAGCGCTTCATCAGAGCTCTTCCTGTCACGTTAACTCGAGTTTCGTTCAGGGCGAAATCCAGTAAAGCGTGGGTGTAAAAAGTCAAGGCCCGTGGGCCGGAAGCGGCTCATCAGAGGATGCCAGCCGGCATTTTGGACAAACACACATTTTGAGTGGAATCTCCCATAGGTCATGATGCTGTGATTGTGCTGGTCCCACCCTCTCTGACGATGGCGGGGGTCCGAACCTGCGCATTTGAAAAAGACCCATGGAGCTGAAAATAAATGACAAGGAACGACTTCAATCGCTGCCGTTACAAGAGTTGTGTAGATTCTTTGAGTGACAAAGAAGAGGAGCTTCACGTTCCCTTATGAAGTAAAAGGAGAAAACGCTGACTCACACACTTCCAAAAATTGTTTTCAGAGCTAAATCTAAATATCATCATCACCCTCATTATCAGAGTTATGATGATGACGAGTTCATGAAGTGCCAGCTCAACACACAACTACGTACAAATGTAAAAAACATGACCTCCTCCTCAATAATTGTTTGAAATTCAATCTGTTTCTGTGAAACAAACTCTAATTCTGTTTTGATGATGAGGGTTGAGCTGCCCAGAGCACAGACATGACTCTGCGCAGGGAGTGAGAATCCTCGCATTATTAAAGTTGGTTGGAAACACACAGGGCCATGGTGTTCTGCTCTCCTCACCTGACTCCGCACACCGTCCCCCCTTAAAATGTTTTCTCGACCCTCAGGAACAGTGACGACTCTTGAACGCACCCCGAGTCTCCTGCTCTCGCTTCCTCCCTCCACAAACTCTGCATTTGTGAGACGTTCCAGAGAAGCGCGGCCCCTGTTGTCGGACCCTTATCAAAGTCACGCCCACTCGCATCACCCGTATAAACGCGATGTTAACGGCGCTGACGGGCCATGACTCAATAACTCCGGTGGGGATATTAATGGAGGTTATTTCTTGTATAATTGATTCAACATTTTCGGGTCTGTTAGGCTGGAGAAAAATGGTGGTCAGCCTGAACATTAAACATGGATTTCCAATATGAGTAATGGCACGACTCTGGTCGGCGGCGATGGCGGCGGCGAGGACTTCACATGCCATTAATAAACCAAAACCATCACTGTCACCCGTAATGGCGCGGTGACATTTAGGAACCCGGGAGCTGGCTGCCGAACGTGTGTGTGTGCGTGTGTGTGTGTGTGTGTGTGTGTGCATCATTTGACATAAAAGTGGGCTTTGTGTTACTGGAGGAACTGCAATCAGGTGTATTGCTGTCCCACAAGAGCCCAATTGTGTTGGAAAATAGTGGTAAGTAGCACTACACAGCGGGAGGACGCCACATTACTCCAGATCCTCGTCCGGTGCTGTGGCAACAAGTCTATTACAGGTGCTGAGGCAAACAGCCGCAACTCGGCCAGGCTAATCACAGCACTGTGTGTGTGTGTGTGTGTGTGTGTGAGGGTGAGTGTGTGTGTGTGTGTGTGTGCCTCCCCGTGATTAGAGGCCTTTGCCATCCTCCTCATGCAGGACTCTGCGGCGCTTAAACAAGACAGTCGATATCATCTTGTGACACTCCCCTGCCTCCCCTGCCTCCCCCGCCTCCCCCGCCGCGCCGCTCCTCTAATGACACTATCAACACGAGTGGCTGCCGGTCAGGAGTCTGACATTCGGTGTAAAAGCCGGGCTAATGAACTGTGACGGTAACTCTGCTTTATCGTGATGGATCGCGTTCGCTCCGATGCAGGTTTACCGACTATAATGCGGCTGCACTCGAGCAATTGAAAATTATAGCTGGGCCCTGCGAGCGTCTGTGTGTGTGTGTGTGTGTGTGTGTGTGTGTGTGTGGCATATCGGAGCGCTCCAGCTGCTTCTTTCATACATGTGTTTTTTTTCATTTTTTTTCCCGCGCGATCAATGCCCTGTAATAAAACCCCAATAGAATTTTCTAGCTTTGATATTTTCTCCGACTGCAGCCCCCCAGCGGAGGGTTTCGAGGGCCATCATTTACTCGGCGTTCTCGGCGGGGCGGGGGATGAACGGGGTGAGATTAGTTGCCGGCGCGGAGGAACGTCGCTGGTCGACGATGCACAAAACAATTCATCCTCGCGCGCTTTGCATTGTCAGCAGCCGTCGTCTGCGCGGCGCCATACCTCCGCTCCGTGGCCGCACATCACTCCTCTGGCTCTGCCGCTTCAATTAACGATTTTGAGAGAAAAAAATATTTGGAGGGGGAAAAATTTGCATGCAACATTTCATCTTTGACGCATGGATCGAAGGCAGAGATGTGACTAATTCAGTGGCGCTAATGACGGAAACGGACTCAGGTCAATTTGTCATGGAAATGGCTGCCTGCGACGGAAACCATAGATTTGAAACATTGTGCGTTTCTATGCAAACTGTTCTATTGTCAGATGCAGGTGTTGTTATATCACATATACAGAAGTGCATCCATGGGTTGAAGTATTTGCTTTTAAAGGTGCAGTGTGTAAGATTTGATGACATCTAGTGGTGAAGTTGCATGATGTATCCATCACCACACCCTCACCTTTCTGAGAACCTATGGTCGACTTCAGTTATCATTCAAACTCAAAAGATGTTTAGTATGTCCACTCTGGGCTACTGCAAAAACATGGCGGCCCCCATAAAGGGGACCCGCTCCGAGATATAAATACACATTAATAGGCTCATTTAAGGGTAATGGAAAGACATAATACATTGATGTGATTATGAGAATGTCATTATGTGACTGTTTTGTTACATTCATTTACAAGTGACAAAAATGTCCAAAGTCTTACACACTGCACCTTTAAGGGAAAGTATGAGCAGCTCCTGTCAGCCTCCACATACGAAGCATCTTTAGAGTTTTAACAACAACTCAGGGTTCCCGTAGGTTCTCCTGCGGGCTCGGGAGGGTGAGGGTGATGTGATGGATGCAACATTCACCACGAGATGTCACCAAATCCTACGCACTGCACCTTTAATCTAGGGTCACTACAACAAAAAATGTTGTTGACGCAAGTGTTAATGTATTACATTTGATTTCTGCCTGTGCAAATGTAAATGATATCACCTTGATCTGGACCCATGAGGTGGACTGTGACCTGTGACAATGGGCCATAAAAGCTCCATGTGATCTGATCCTGACGTTAGCGTTTAGCAGAGTAGCAGCACTATGTTGCAAAGTCTTGGGGGAATGATCGAGTCAAAACATTTTCATGGCTTTTCTTACATACTTATTTGATTTGCTCTCCTAATTACACAGTGAGGGCTAAAAGGAAATGTAAAGCTGTCACGGTAAAAACACTTTAAAACGGATACGAGCGGCTTTTTTCTTCTTTTTTTGTCTTTTTGCAAAAATAAATAGGATTTGTGGTTTTGGAGGAGAAACAGTTACAGTACTTAGACGTCTCCAAACCCCTTGAAAACAACTATTTGGCTGTGACTCCGCGGCGTCGCGGGGCTCCCGGACTGAGCCAGGGTCACTCATAGTGACCGGCGGGGTCGCGGCAGCCCGTCGGCGTGGTGACGGCTCGTTTTCCCCGAAGCTGCGGCTTGAACACAGAAGGAGCAGAGGGCCCTGTAATGATGAGCTTTTAGCGCTGCCACCAGGAGCCTGAATGAGCCATCAGGCATCATTAGGCCCTGCTGCTGGGGGAGGACAAAAAATCCTCCATTCCAAACACAGCTCCCAAACAAGGGAATTCTATTGGAGAGGCACATCAGAGACACTTAGACGCGCGCGCGTGTGTGTGTGTGTGTGTGTGTGTGTGTGTGTGTGTGTGTGCGTGTGCGTGTGTGCGTGTGCGTGTGCGCCAGGTCGCTGCTATACCCGTCAATGCGGAGCGTCACATGTCGGTGAATGACTCCAAATCAGTGACGTGGAAGCTCTTTGTGCTGCCTCTGAAAAGCAGGATTCATTCATCCTGCGACATCTGGTATCTGTCAGTTCAACTTTTTATGTTTGTACGATCGAATGTGGATATCTTTTCAAAACAAACGTCAACAGGAAGACATGGAGTCGCACTTTCAACTCTGTGAAAAGGCTCTAATGATCAACAGCGACGCAAACCTGTATATATATATGCCTGGGCCAATCAAGCGCGCTGCTCACTGCCACATATGTGAAATGTTACCGTGAGTGCGCTGACAGAGATGGAGAAGGCGACTGCAGGCGCAGACGGCGGGTAAATAAAGAACACACAACCACTACACACAGCCTCCATCTTCAAACTGGCCTTTCCATGGATGTGTAATCACCCAGAGGGTGGTTTTTCTCTGAGTTCTGCTGAGGTGACAGCTTTTGCAACCTCATCACATGATTTGAATAAATCCAACACATACTTTTCCTTAAAGGTGCCGTGTGTAAGACATTAGTCATTTTTGTCACTTGTGTTAGTAGAATAGAAATGCAACAAAACAATGATATTTTCATAATAACATCAGTGTACTGTTTTGTTCCCATCTCCCTTAAATGAGCCCATTCATGTTTATTTTCATGGGGGGCGGGTCCTCTCTATGGGGGCCGCCATGTTTTTTGTAACAGTAGCCCAGAGTGGACGCACCAAACTTCTTTGGAGTTTTAATGACAACTGAAGTCAACCACAGGTTCTCCTGATGCTCAGAAGGTGAGGTGAGGTGATGGAAGCAACGTGCAACTTCACCTCTAGGTGTCACCAAATCTTCCACACTGCACCTTTAACAGGCAGAATCTGATGCTCTGAACCTCTAATTTGACATATCACTTTTTCTTTGCCTGAGGATTTGTGTTGATGGCGTCTGGAGGAGGAGGAGGAGGAGGAGGAGGACACGGCCTTTCCCTCAGTGAGGGAATCTCCTCACCGCCGTTCTGTCAACACCTCTCCACTCGAGCATCAGCCCAGGGCCCGGCCGCTAATTTGGCCTGTCCTGACTGATCCAGGGCAGGTTCCTGAGAGCGTTTGATGTTAACCAGTTCTAAACGATCGGCGGCGTGGGACGGAAACGAGCCCTGACATCTGTGAAATACGGAGACAACCACGATGATCGTGAGTCACCCGGGCCGACGCAGTTCATAATGAAAGTCGCACTATCCAAGATGCACAGAGCGCTGAGCGCCGAACGCCTCGGAGAAATACCACGTGCTTCGGACGCTGCGGCGTTGAACCACCACGATTCACGGCATCCCATAATAAACAGACCAAAGGTTTCTAATTCAGCGGCAGTTGGGCTTGCAATTTCACCATTCGATGGCGCGCGAATCCTGCACACTGTGCCTTTAACAGAAGGCAGAGGCAGCACATGTGACAGATGCCACAGTGCTTTCAGGAATTTGCTTGTGTGATGTCATTGTTTGATGAAAGGTTCTATGACGTTTGTTAATTGTTATGAAGTCCGTTTTCTGACAGCTGGGATCTAAATGACACCTTTGGGGGATTTTTAGAGTTATTAACAAATTGATGATTGTTTTGTTTTTGGTTGAAAAGCAACTGTTAAGAAATATGGTCAAGGCCTCAGCTAATGCGTCTTACTCAAGTCCAGATAAAGCACGTGTTAAAAACCCCTCGGTGTCCCACCTCCTCACTAGATAGATATAAAACGAGTAGAGTCACACGGAGTGATCGACTGACTCCCACTGATACGAAGGAGTCTGTTCAGTCTGTTGTTCAACAAGCATGAGGCAGGTGAGGCCCAGTGTCTGAGCAAAACAAGGACTGGAGCTGAACTCACATGTAGATGCAGCAGGTCAGGGTTTCCATTGGAGCACAGAGGAGAAGAGAATGTCAACAAACAAACAACAAACAGGGGGACAGGGGCACACAGGGTTTAAATACAGGAAGTAAACAGGACACGGGTGAAACCAGTTGGGGAGGTGAAGGCAGGAAATGGAAGAAATCAAGAAAATAAAACAGGAAATGGCTGATGGTGCAAGAAGAGTTATATATATATATTTGTGTATGTGAACAGATAGAGAATATATCGTATTATTGATATGTTTTACAGAGATTGATCAAATTTACTTCATAATCTGGTGTAATTATTAAAGGTTAGATAAAAATGATTAAAGGGGCACGCATGTATTCTCTTATCTGCTTGGACAGGAGGGGGAAGGTACATTCAGCTACAACATGCCACTTCACCAGTGGAGGTCAGTAGATTTTACATAATGTATAAATACAGGCAATTATTTTTAGAATTTCAACTCTAAAGTCGGAGAGTCTGTCAAACAAAATGTAAGAAATCTTAGAATTTTAGAAAACTTAACTCAAAACATTTCAACATGAATTTAATTTAAAGGTGCGGTGTGTAAGATTTGGTGACATCTACTGGTGAAGTTGAATATTGTATCCATCACCTCGCCCCTCCCATTCGAAATCGTACACACTGCACCTTTAAAGTATAACAATTTACAAACTATATCACACATTGCAAATGGCTGCCTCGTAAAAACTAAAGAACCTATGAACGGCTCCACACCCCACAGTCATGTCATGTCATGTTCAACCGCTTATCCACTAATTGGGGATCACACTCAATGTCGGGGCCAGTGGGCCCGAGTGGGATTTGAACCAGTGACCTTTGCTCTAACCGCTGAGCCACTGCCGCCCCCACCTAACAGTCACATTCTAGAAAGTTTCCTCAGCCCTTATCTACATTTATATAACCTTGTTGCCTTGACTTTGAAGTTGCCCCCCCCCCTCCCCCCCACTGCCGCCGCCGCCCTCCATGAGGAGCATCAACAACAAAACCTGAGTCTTTGTTATTTTTAAACACATGTGAAGTCGCGTATTAAATTTGAATGACACAGTTAGGCCCGAGCACTGCCTGTCCTCCCCCTTCAGATCAAAAGGAGAGGTAATAAAATGCTTTCGCTCGCAGCCGTCGGCTTTGATGTTGCTCCTCCGCTCCTCATTTGGAGCCCGGGGGCCACAAAGTCAGGAGTGGACGGCACCTTCTTCGCTCACATCAAATTGTTTTCTTGTGTCATCTCAGGCCCGGAGATACTGATTGGTAGCCGGCGCTGCAACGGAGAAGGAAATATTTTGATTGATTTATTCATTCTTTTGAAAAAAGAAAAAAAAAACAACGACAAAAAAAACAGTTGCATCTCTCACTGGCGGTGAAAGACGGGTCAGTCATTTCAACCCCATTGTTTTTGACAAGCTTCTTCTTACGGCAGCAATGACAGTTACTGGGGCAGGAACATGTAATCAAGTCAGAGCTCAGGGCTCTTTGTTTATTCAGCATGTTTCAAAGGAGCACGGAGCCATGAAATTATGACGCTTTGAAATCCCTGCACCTCACTCACCGTCGAGCTGCAGTTTGCAGGGGATGTGTCTTTGTCTCATTTCAAAATAAAACTCTCATTAAAGAGTTTTTATTTTTTTCCCGTTTTTTTTTTCGTTTTTTGTATTTGCGATGACGACCAAAAAAAAAAAATATGGAAAAAGACAAAATCATCCCCCTGGCCTTTAAGGTCCCACCTGTAATTGAATCAGCGCAGTGATGTGAGGTTAACGGAGTGGAGGCTCGCGCACCTGTGGAACAAGTGCGTTCATCATTACCTGCTATTCATCCTGCACAGGAAGATGATGAGACAGAGACCCGGCTGAAAGGAGGGTAATCAAACCATTTCCCCGTCTTTGCTTTCAGCTGCGAGCACATTTCTATGGGCCCCGGTGACATGTTATTTTTTTTTTGGGGGGGGGGGGGGGGGATTTCAGAATGAATATATTCCACTGTGAGTCTTTCAATAGATAATTGC
>JAFBJT010107488.1:37647-47647 GCA_016785325.1 Chascanopsetta lugubris | reverse complement strand
TGCAGCAGCAGAAGCAGCAGATAACGTTTCCTTGCTGCTGATGTGTTGGATTATTATTTCCAACACTTTTGGGAGGAAAATGTCAAACCAGTGTCTCGGGGGTTAAGAATTCAATCAGAAACAAATCTTCAGACTTTAAGCAGACGGAGCGTCGTGTTGTGACCTGTGGTGTTATTGTGATTTTATCTATTTGAGAGAGTCGAAACAGTCCCCACATGAATGTCACCATGGGCCTAACACTAAAAACTCATCACTGAAAATAACATTACTGGTTGTTTTTTGACGATAATAAAAAAAAAAAATCTTCATACATTTTTCATCATATCCCTTTTCACTTAATGCTTTTGATATCTTTTTTGTTTTTTTTACTTTGTTACTTACGGTACTTTTATTAATGTTTACCCTGATTAGAAGCCTTTTGAAAATGTGTTTTAGGGTCTTGTGTTTTTTTGATTCAGGACAGTTCACGATAGGAGTTTTACGATAGCATATAGCAATAATGGACTTAGTCCATTCGAATGAAAACATATTTTTTAGATGATTATATGGTTATGAAACCATGACTGTGTTATTTCCATTCCACTCATTCGCTACCATCAAGGCAGAATGAGATCTACTTTGCCCAGTTCATCTCCTGTATCTTCTCCTCTCTTTCCGTGATTTACTATATCCACACTGTATCATGAAACTCAAAGCCTCCTCTGTCACGGCTCAGCCTCTCCATTTCACGTCCTCTCCCCCTCTTGTGTGTCCAGAGAGCCGTAGCGATGCACAGATTTCCACAGCTAATAAACTTTATCTGTGTCTCCCGCAGCCCTACCTCTCCGTCATGTTGAACAAAGGCTCTCTGGAGGTCCTGGTGTTTACCGGCAGCCACAGCCCGCGACGTGTCATCATGCGACCCGATCAGGGAGCGTTGAACGATGGGAAGGAGCACTCGCTGCGCATAGAGAGGCTGGCAGGAAGGTCTGTGTTTTTTTTTTTAATGTTACCAACTCACCTTGTCGTGCCCACTAAAGCTATTGTGACAAGACTTTATGTTTGTTTGTTTGTTGTGTTTTTTGTTTTTTTTTCCATTTCCAGGTCCTTTGCGGTTCAGGTGGACGAGGAGGGGAAGAGGGAGGCGGCGCTTCCCTACGACCAGCCGATAAGCCTGCAGCAGATCTTCCTCGGTGGGATTCCGGCCGAGGTCGAGCAGCTGTCCAACAGAGCCAACGTCCCATTCCAGGGATGCATCTGGAACCTCATGATCAACGCTGTGTACGTAACATCTGATCCACGCCGTTTTCATCTAGGAAAGAACAGGCCCCGCCCCCAAATGACGTCCATGTATTGCGTAACGCCCACTAACCTTGTAAGAGAGTAAATGTCAAATCTGCTGGAACAACAGTTTCTGTTTGAGTTGGAGTTGAGCAGTCCTCCCTCTGGGGGCCGCCATGTTTTTACCGTAGCCCAGAGTGGACGTACTGAACATCTTTTGTGTTTGAATGACAACTGAAGTCGACCATAGTTTCTCCTGCATGTTCAGAAAGGTGAGGGTGAGGTGATGGATACAACATGCAACGTCACCACTAGATATCACCAAATCTTACACACTTTAAGAAAAAGCTAGAATATTAGCCTTGTTGACTCTTGCTCTCAGTATCTATTAGACCTCAAGTTAATGATCTATTTCCTCTTCCAGTCTCTCAGACTTCTCACAGCCTGTGTCCTTTGTGAACGCCGAAATTGGCCAGTGCCCCTACCTCATCCCTCGACCTCCACTTCTTCTGCCGGAAGAGGAGAAGGAGGAGGAGCCTGAAGAGGAGGAGAAGGAGACGAAGGTGGAGACGCAGCCATCTGGTCCTCCATTGACCTCTGACCCCGTCACACCGGCTCCAGCGCCTACTGCTGTAAGTGGAACACACCAAGGAAAACAGATGCACGAGAGGCGTTGTTGTTGATCTAAAGTATTTCAGAGTAAGGGTCTTCAGTAATGGTACCATAATAGTCATCCATTTTGTTTTGGCGCCTTCTTTTCAGGTGCTGACACACAAAGACGCGCAACAGTAAAACAAATACGCAGAAATTTACAACTCTGACATACATTTTAAACCTCTCTCGCTCACATAAACACTCACTCCTCCTTCCCCCCTGTGATGAAATGCGGCCGCGGCCTCAGCGTGTTAGCATAACGTTTCATCACGCGGCAGTTGCACAGCCCATTAACTTTTCTTTATGGTCCCTTTAGCCTTGAGCTACTAAACTCCACCTCTGGCAGCTTGTCATACAGTGCGGAGCCCGCCGCGCTACGCTAGGCTAACTGTGCGTGCCGTTTAATGCTTTATGGGCTCGCGGGGTGCCAAAACACTCCACTGGCACTAAGATTTAGCCACTTGTATGCTAAGAGGCTGGCAGGCGGCGGGTCATTCGTTTGAACGCACTTATCGGGACCAGCCAGGTTTATCTCCTAGATCTAATATATCTCAGGTCCTGCAGCAGTCATAGGTTATCAGTTACCCAGTTACCTGCTAAACTACGCCTTAAAGGATATTGATCACGAGGCCCAGAGCCACAGAGAGGACGACAGCTCCGCTATAACTCTGGGCTTTGTTGCTTTATGGGCGGCAAGTTCATGTGTTTTATGATGGAGAACCCAGACTGTGCAAAGTCATAGTTTCTCTCTGCCGTCATCTACATTCAAACTGAAAGTGGAGGTAGGCTGCATAACTCCGACCCTCCCTGTATATACATCACCTTTTTCAAGCCTTTTTAACTAAACTTTTTACAGTGTAGGCACAAATGTATCACGGGACTCGTAAAGCAACTGGAACGTTTCTTTAGAAGAAGGACACTGAAAACAGCTTAAACTCCATAATAGTTCCCCTGGGCTAGTTACTGATTTATGTGTATATTACATACTGTACATATTTAATATTATATCAACTATTCTAGATTAATATTCACGAGTGATGGATTTTTTAGATTCGATTTATTTATTAAAAAGACCTTATTTATTCAGCAACCTTTAATTTAAACTATTGTGATTTTGAAGTGAGTATAAAAACCAATCATCCGTATTCATACATGTGTAAGTGTATAAAATAATTGGGTTCTTACGTATAAATTAAACCTTTCTTGAAATAGCACGGTGCAAACAACATCTTTGAATTTCAACAGTCTCAGGTTGCGCAGCTAATACATAATTCATGTTATTGAGCATTATTTTTGTATAATACTATTTTTTGCAGTTTTGGGTCAGTGGTTCCCAAATGTTTTTTTTTTTTAACACCATCCTTAAATAAATATAATGTTGTTTCCCGTGGAGTCCAGCCAACAGTAATCTAAGCTCTTGTGTGGAACAATACATCGGAAACTGACAGTTATAAACTGTACTTAATTAAATGCATTTCTGCTTCTCTTATGTTTGCAAACAACATTGTTGTTGGTGCAACAGTTTTTGTGTTTTTACAAGTATTCTCAGAAATATCTTGTGGCACCTGGGGGCTCATCCTCAAAGTGCCCACGGGGAACCAGTGTGTTTGTGTAAATACCAACTTTTTCCCTCTATTTATAAAAGTGTTATGGTTCTTCACTGTGATAGAACTCCACACAGGGTCGTGATGCGCCTTATTTATAAACAGGGAGAGGATACTGTTGGACTTAAACACCGGAGTCAGCATGTGCCTGAATAGAAGCAGCTTCTCTGTCACAAACATTTTCTCCACATCTCACACATCCAGCATCTTCAGCATCGTTTCAGAGTTTGAAGAGAGCAAAGAATTCAACTAGTTTAACTGTTTATATTGATGTCATGACAACAGTCCACACCAAACCTCCTGAATCCTGGCTCTACCGTAGATTATCCACTTCAAACAGTGGATTTATCGACATAGGAATCAGACTTTTATTAAAAACTAAATATAGTATTCCCTCAATTACAACCAAAACTAGCTAGATCAAATGTGAACACTGTTGAAAATACAAGTTGTGGTACAAACATTCAGGTGAGTAAATGCTCTAAAAGTCTTATTCTTCGCCTTTATCTTTGACCTTTCACCCCTGCATCATCACCACCTGCAAATATACAGTTGCGTTGTCTCATTTCCTGCTCTGCTGCTTCCGCTAATCCCACTCCCTCCCTGACTGTTGATCTGCAGGAAGCCACGCCCCCTGCTTTGCCTGCTGCCACGCCCCCTGCCGCCACAGATCTGAGCCCTGAAAAACAAGACCCCAGCGCCGACATGGTACACACACTCACATTTCACACACACACACACACACACCTGCTAACGAATAATTTATCATTTATGTTATATAATGAAGGATTTGTTTGTTTTCGAAAATGTAACCTAGCAACACTAATTAGACTATTGCAGGAACCTTACATTCATTACGTTTGCAAATGAATTACAATAACACAATACAATAAATCAAAGAGAGTAATTGCTTTTATATCAGTCTATATGGTGTTTTGAAGAAGACACATTGTACCTTTTTGTTCTTGCTTCATTATCCAATTAGCCACATGCTAACTTTGGCTTCCTGCCGTGACACTGAAAATCACTATATAGCTGAACTATATCAAAGCTAAAAGTAGTTAGTAACAGCCACATTTCCAGGTGTTTTATCTGACACTTCATCATACCATTTTTATTTTTGTGGCACTAAATTTAAATCTTTGACCTTTATTCTGTACTTGGAACCAGAGCTCAGAGAGTCCTGCCTTTTTTTTTTTATCCATATCTTGCTGCTATGTGCATTTGTAGTCAAAATTCAAGACCTAGATGTGGAGCTAATTTAGAGGTGTTTTCTATAGAGGCTTCTGCCTCTGAGCAACAGGAGGATTCCCACTCAGCCACATTCTCATGGAAACCATAGAAAGATGAAGAAAACAAGCATTCGAAAAGGCCTGATGTGGCCAGATTCCAGTCCAAGTCCAGAGTCCGTCAGTCACACATTTCTGCTCCGTAAGAAAAGCCCATGTGGAGAAAGTCTAGGAAGATGTCCAGAGTTCAATGCATGTCTGAAAGCAGCGCGATGTCATTATCATATATATATATATATATATATATATATATTATATATAAATAAAGATGGATGTAGCGTCCGCTGTGTCACTCATACCTTTCTGCACCATCTTGCTGACACCTAACTCCTGGTTTGCCCCCCCCCCTGCAAACGGGGCAAAGAGGCGGGGCACAGCTAGAGCTGGGGTGGGGCCCACGGTGCCGTCACGGCCCTTTAATTATGCACAATTTCAAACGTATAAAGAATCCTTTTAACACGGAGGGAGCCAATTCAATGACGACGTCTAGCTCTGCCTATGAATGCGTGTCATCGGTTCCTGTGCGGACCACCTCATCCTCTGTAGACTGTTCAGTATCAGTGGGACGAGGCCAGAGTGAGACAAAGTTGGAGAGTGGGGGCATCTGAGACGATTGTGCGCGTCTTAATCTTCCCCCGGCTCTTGTTCCTCTCTGAAGTGAAGACATTCCCCGCACGCTGACCTTGCTTTGTTACGCCTGACACTCACCTCTTATCTCTCTCTGTCCTCATATCTGCTCCTCCCCTTCCTCTTCCTCCGCCTCTCTTTCTCCCTCCACCCGCCGCTAACAAAGGGGTGGCCCACGTCACCCGCTCACGAGCCCTCTCTCCCCCCCGTCTCCTTTAATTCTTCTCTCACTTCCTCTCCTCCGACTTTCCATTAAGGCAACAAAAGGCGAGTGCGGCTCCGCTCCTGGAGATTCTCCCCTCTTCCTCCATGGCTGCACCTTTTCACTCGGCACCCTCTCTGGCCTCTTTCATCCGTCTTTTCCCCTCATCCCCCCGCCGAGCCTTTCCATTAAGCTAACAATAGGGAAACCTACTTCCATTCAGAGTGGCTAGTCTTTGGTTGGAGGTCACACCAATACAATCTCGAGCCATTTAGGCGGGATTTTGTGTGTGTGTGTGAGAGAGAGAGAGAGAGAGAGAGAGTCCAGGTGAAATCAAGTCTGTGTGTGTGTGAGTCCACACTGCACAGTAGTTTCCTTAAGAGAAACTAACTTCTCTAATAATGACCAAGTGGCAGCTTCCGAGGATGAAAGATGAGGCCGATAGGGTAATGGAAGAAACCTTGCAGTTCACCGAGTGGCCACTTGAGGCTGGCTCCTAAAGTGAGTCAATCCCCACAGACTCCCATGTTAAAATGGTTCAAGTCTAGAGATGATTGAAATATTTTTTCAAAGCCAGTCACATGTTTTCCCGCGACAACTGTAGGAGGGTGAATTTATTTTATTTTTTTATCAACGTATGACATTGTGCATAATAAAGGGGCGTGGCCTCCGGTCTGACAGTGCATTTTAGAAGTCGTTCACATTGAATTGCGTTGGTTTTCGGAATTAACAACTAGATAACACTGAGAAAACAGGGTGCAAGTGCACAGTTACGGAGAAAAGGGAATAGGAGAAGGAACTGGAATGAGACCCAAAATGGAGGAGTGTGCAGGGAGTATACATTCATGTAATGAAATAGGAAGAGGGGGTGAAGGGAGTGTACGACGGGAGGGCAGGAGAAAATTAAAAGGAGTGTGGGAGGAGGGATGTGCGAAAGGCATAAGGGAGAAATGCGGAGAGGATGATGGGAGAGAAGAAGTGGTAGATCAGAGGTGAAGGGGAGTAAACATGAGAGGTTGAAAAGTGGATGAGAGTAATAAAGGAAGCATGACGGAGGAGAGGAAGATGATGGGGGGTAAAGAAAGGAAAGAAGTGATGTCGTCATTTTAAGACTAGTGGGGAAAAAGGGCAAGATATGGAAGAGAAGACCAGAGCGAAGGAGAGACGGGGAAACGGCTGAGCTTATCATGTATTACAACACTGACCCCGTGTGGCCGCAGCCGGTACTGCACCATGACGCCTTGCCTGCCATCTTTATTTACTCTGCTGACGCTGGGAATCAAACAGGTATCGCTGTGTTTGTTTGAGATGAAATTAAAAAAACATGCGTCGCATCTGTGGAAATCAAAACGTGGGTTTCATTGTAGAACCAAAAAAAAAAAAAAAGGGAATTGGCGATGAAAGGCGCTCTGAATCAAAGAGATTTTTAACGAGCCATATGCTGCATTTGAAATGTTCAGTGCACCTGATGTTCACGAACAGACTATTTCATGTCTGACTTTGTGTTTGATTGATTGTCACTTCACACATAAAGACCTCAAAGTTAAACATTTAATCTTCTTTAAAGGTGCAGTGTGTAGGATTGACTGATCGTTTAACACCCCCCACACACACACTTTCCTACCTTATATTGGATTATTTTAAGGTCTACTTGTTCTACCATCCGCCCCCTACACACCAGGTGCAGAGACCCCATTAGTGTGACTGACGTGCAGTCCGCCCCGGTGTTAGGGCTCTTGTTGACAACAACACCAAGTGGTGAAACCTCGTCACTGCAGCTGACACTTTCTACCTTCTGTCCCCTCTGCAGGACTCGTGTGCCGCGGCCGTGGCCCCGGCGGTTCTGGAGAAGGCTTATCAGTTCGGACTCACCAAGAACAGCCACATGGGCTTCGCCTTCGACGACACCAAAGTCAGAGAGAGGTAAACCACACGCTGGTGTTATGATGAACAGTACAGCTCATAAAATGCTTGGCGCGATGATTATTTCCTTAAAGGTGCAGTGTGTACGATTTTCCTCTTTTTTGCCACTCCTAAAAAAAAGATTACAAAACAATTACATACTGACATGTTTTATTTTTTTTCCATTACCCTCAAATCTGCCCATTGATGTGTATTTACATGTGGAGGTGGTTCCTCTCTACAGGGGCCGCCAATGTTTTTACAGTTGTAAAAGTTGACTTTCTAAACATTTTCCGAGTTTTAATGACACCTGGAGTCGACCACAGGTTCTCCTGCATGTTCAGAAGGGTGAGGGTGGATACAACATGCAACCTCACCTCTAGAGGTCACCAAACCTTACACACTGCACCTTTAAATAAATAAAACTTTTTTTTTATTGTCTCTCCAGTTATACAAGTACAAACTTGCTAATATGAAATGAATAGAAAATAGAGAGGTAAAGAAAGGGGAGATACAAAAAACATGTATATATACAATAGTCCTGACAACAATAATAATGTATATAGTGCACTCTGGGAATAGAATATGAGTTGTGTTCCATTTGCCATTCCAAAATAGGTCAAGTGATTATTTCTCCACACTGTGGGCACAGCCAGCACAGCACACACCCTTCATTCAGTGTGTCTGTAGCTTGTTACTTATTTTTTCTTCCTCAGACCAACACCCACGGAGCACAGTCCTAAATAATGAATGGCAAAGAGATGAAGTGAGTGATAGTTTGGACAGGATTTTTTGTTTGTTTTACAGAAAGGAATATGGCAGGTTAAAATCCAGGGATGCAGCTTTTACTTAATAAGTAAGAATGTGTTGAAATTGTTGATGACTTGACCAACGAGTCAAAACAACCTCTGACAGATATAAATAAACTCCACTCATATACAGGTGGAAAGTCTGTGGATAAAAGTGTGATCCTAATTTGACTTGTATAATATATAAATATATGGATTTTACGTGTTTACTCCCACTGCTCGTGTGTGTGTGTATCAGGCTTATTTTAGAGTTGGAGCTGAGGACGAAGGAGGAGTCGGGACTCGTTCTCTACATGGCGAGAATCAACCACGCCGACTTTGTGACCATACAGGTAAACAACTGTTGTCCTGTGGTTACCTGGAACTATTGGTACATTACTGCTATAGCTACACTTTATCCTCCTTAGTGACACCGAGTGGTGAAGTTGCATGTGGCACCATTTCCTTTCAAATCACGTAGAAGAAGCTGTTGTAGCCTTCAGTTCTCTCTACAACTAGGGAACTGTAATACTATTATCTGACGCACTGGACCTTTACCACTCTGTCTTTGAGAGCTCACTTCATGTTAATGTAAAACTTGATTTATTAGAATATACTTTTACAGCTAAATATAGATTTTAGCGTTACTCTACCTTTCCACTTATATCCAGCTCGACAGTGTCTTTCCTATAATTATCGTTACCTATTATTCTAACTTATAATCGTCTGAACATAAATAAACATAATAACTGTGACCCGTCTCCTCCTGCAGATCAAAGATGGACAGGTTTGTCTCGGTTATGATCTTGGTCATGGGAACATTTCCGGCTGCGTCCCCTTCTCCATCAACGACGGGAACTGGCACAAGGTCATTCAGATATTTACATCCTAATATATTCAGAACTGTTCCGTGTCATATTCCTAAAGTAGAAATTGAAAAGATAATTGAGTTATTTGTAATTAAACATTAGTTTTGAAGACCCAAATACTTTATTTAGAAATGTATAATTACAAATACATGTATATATACTGCACATAGACTAAACATTTACACAGGCTGCATGGTAAATGTGTAAATGTAAGCACCCCTATTCATCATTACGCTTCAGACGGACTTTCAGTCCCACTTATTCATTCCCTTGTATAATATTGTTGTCGTCTCTCTGTTCATCTCCTCAGATCCGTGTGACTCGTTACAAGCAGAGAGGTCTGCTGCTGGTGGATGGACGATACAGTAAACAGATGATCAGCCCTAAGAAGGTACAGTCCAGTTGAGCTCACACTATTTGTCACAGCTGCATGAAGTTAGAAGGTTTTTAAATGATGAATGAATGAATCTCCTCTGGTCTCCAGGCCGACCTGTTGGACGTGGTGGGGATGCTGTACGTCGGTGGATTACCTCAAAACTACACATCCAAGAGGATCGGACCAGTAAGAACATACACACGTTTTAAAGACAACACTTTTATTGAGTCACATCACAGAAACCAACATAGCTGATGCTTTGAAAAACTCATACATCCCTCCCCCCTTCTGTGATTCCAGATCCTGTACAGCATCAATGGATGTATCCGTAACCTGAAGATGGTGGGAGGCGCTGTCACACAGAGGTCACCTGCTACAGGTGAGAGTTTCTCTTTGTCGAGAGGAGGTTAGAGGGAGGGTGAGACAGGC
>JAFBJT010107488.1:6137-23215 GCA_016785325.1 Chascanopsetta lugubris | reverse complement strand
AGAAACTATGGTCGACCTCCGCTGTCAGTAAAACTCAAAAGAGCTTTAATACGCCCACTCTCTTACTGCTGTAAACACATGGCGGCCCCCCGCGGAGAGGACGCCCTCCTCATGAAAATCGGCCCTAGGGTTTCAGGGTTTTTAGGGTGGGGCCCATGGTGCTGTCAGGAGCACCCACAGAATGTGCTGGATCAGCCCGGGTGTCACTCACGAGGCCACGCCCCTTCTTCACGCACACTTCCTGGTGGAGACTAAAACTGTAGTTTGAACCAGGCTTTGAACATGTTCTCCTTGGACGGACGTACAAACCGGGGTCTGAACTGAATCAACTGATCGAGGTCTGATCGAGCCTGTGCTCATTCGCTCCATCTCCTCCATCTCCTCCATCTCCTCCATCTCCTCCATCTCCTCCATCACCTCCATCTCCTCCATCACCTCTCCCTCCGACTCATCAGTGAACTGCAGGGATTCTACTCGAATCCCAGAGTGCACTTATTCTTTAATCACTGCACACGAGTGTTCTCCCACCGGAGCACCGGTCCAATTAAGTCATTAAGTGTAAAATGAACTCGTGTCCACACTCGAATCTAAACTCTTGTCCTGTGAACGTCTCCTTGTCGTTGTGACATTGACAGAAGGGAAGGGGAGACGTGTGGAAGAGGATTTGCGAGCAACAAGTCATGATGGAACAAGAGAGTGAAATGAGTCATAAAAGCCAAGGTTTGGGATGAGAGAGAGAGAGAGAGAGAGAGAGAGAGAGAGAGAGAGATGAAGATGAAGAGAGAGAGAAGTGATGACAGGTTATTTTTCACCTTTCCTCTCCTGACAGCTGATGTTATTTCCCATTCTCCTCGGACACGCTGCAGATCCAATCTAAGGCTTCTCTGGACGGCCCTTCTGAAGCCCCATAACCAAATGAAAACCTTTATTACATACACCTTACACAGACCGCACACACATGCGCGCACACACACACACACACACACACACACACACACATACACACATACACACACACAAATGTGCACCGTATCCCAACACTCTGAATGAAAGAAGAAATATCAGTCACGTTGTTTGACTCACTCACACCCTGAAACACACACTGTAACACACACTGTAACATTAACACACCCTGTAACATTAACACACCCTGTAACACACACTGTAACATTAACACACCCTGAAACACACCCTGCACACCAACACACCTCGTAACACACACTGTAACACACCCTGAAACACTATACACACTTTACACACACACAACTTGATGTGTGCGAGATAAAGATTCTACACAAGGCCTGCAGGAGACAATTTGTATGGATGTGCAGATTCATGGATGTTCCAGTTCGCAGGTTAGTGTGGGTGGCATGTTCAGTGCCAGAAGGGGTATTTACTTTCTGTGTGTGTGTGTGTGTGTGTGTGTGTGTGTGTGTGTGTGTGTGTGTACATGGTTTGTGCATGTGCTGATAGTAAAGGCCATAGGAGACCACGTCGGGTGAAGGTTTAATTCTTTCGGCGGTTAGTTTATGGAGTTTTACTGCTGTTCACAAGGCTGAGCATGTTCGCTGGAGAGATATATACTATACTGCACATCCACACACTCACTTACACACACACACACACACACACACACCAGCGCAACACCGGGGAGCCATGTGCCAGGCCGTAAAAGTAAAAGCCCCACAGAAGATCTCTGCTGTGAGAAGACTAAATTATTATTCTTCCGCTTCCTTCATCCATCCCAACCTGATCTTTATTCATTTTCCTCCGTCTCCTCGTCTCAACAAGCTCCCTCATAAGGTATTTAAAGCATCGGCTCAACACTGTGGCTATAGACGAAACTCTGTGACTCTTAAAACCAGATTAACACCGCAGACGTTCGGGGAAAAGCATCAGAAAGCGTCAAAGACAAAGGGAGAGGAAATCCTCGGAAAGTGTTTTTGGTGGCACATGGAGGAGAAAAGAGAGATGGTGTCAGGGAGGGAGATGGAGTGATGACAGTTAATCAGATAGGTGTGGGGGAGAGGAGTCAAGGTGAACGTTCCTCTTAACACACCACCGCTACTATTGGGTTATTTCAGTCTATTAGCATGATGGCCCGCACCCTGGGAACTGTGGGAAATTGAGTTTCAGTCTGCACCGGGGGTTCGAGTGCAAATGAGAGAACGAGGGGAAGAAGAGAAGAGGTCAAAAGTAGAGACTTCCCTCAGTGACGGTTGTTGAAGAGGAGTGGAGGAAGACATTCTAAACGTATGTGCGCTACAATGTTAACCAGCACACGTCTTTAATAATGATCCAAACCTCTCATACTCACCTTTGACCCCCAGTGACGCGATGCAGTTGCCGGCAGACAGGCGGCGCTGCTGAGAGAAGTGTAAGCACACGTCCCCAAACAGCAAAGAAGAAGAAGAAGAAGAAGAAGAAGAAGAAGAAGAATAGGAAGAAGACAAAGAAATCAACAACAGTTCAGGTACCGACTCAATTGAAGAACAATATCAAAAATAATAATAGTTAGTAAATGATAATAGGTAATAAAGATTGTGATCACAAATCAAGTGATACCACCAGGGCTGGTTCACACTTTGTCCAGTGCTGACATATTGGCCTTTGAACTAATTGGCTAAGCTAAGCTTAAAGGTGCAGTGTGTGAGATTTGGTGACCTCTAGAGGTGAAGTTGCGTGTTGTATCCATCACCTCACCCTCACCCTTCTGAACATGCAGGAGAAGCTGTGGTCGACTTCAGTTATCATTAAAAACTTAATAGATGTTGAGTACATCCACTTTTACTACTGTGAAAACATGGCGGCCCCCGGAGAGAGGAGCCGCTCCTCATGTAAATACACATTAATGAGCTCATTTTAGGGACATGGGAGAAAAACAAAACCTTTAGGTGATTATGCATTGATGAAAATGTCAGCATGAAATTGTTTTGTAATATTTTTAGAAGTGACAAAAATGACCAAAATCGTACACACTGCACCTTTAACTTTATGAAGCCGGGAGCTGCAGCAGTTTCGTGGTTTCACCAAGCAACATAAACTTAGTAAAAGTTGGACTTAATGAATCAATCCAGCGACTCCCTGGAGTCTTGTTTCACCTCTCTGTCAGTCCAACCTGTGGATCCTCCTCAAACAGCTCATTTCTGCTGCCAGATCCAAATTAGACTCTGCAACTCTGCTTTGACTTTTCATTCTGAAACATTCAATAAAAAAAAAAACACATCTGCACTCAAGGGTTCCAGATATTAAATATGCCTGCGCTGAGTGGGTTTACTTTGTCGCTGATAGTGGATGGATGGCATGAAATATTGATGGCAGGTTTCCCAGCGAGTTTGTTGCTTGTGTCGGCTGAATGCTTGAAAAAGAAAACAGAGAGTACAGCTGCAGCATAAATAAATAAATAAAAACAAATGTATTTTTTTCAAATATATATATATATATATACCTTGACTTGGTATTATAAGTGCACCCAGTGTAAGACAACATCAGGCTCACAAACTGACTGTCCCATGAGCTGCTCTCTGCATAAAACAACACAAATAAAGACGCTTGTTACACAGAGGCACTTTGACCTCCATCATTGGGAACAGCATTCAGACTCGGCCTGCAGTTCACCGTGTGACACTGTACACGATGGCGGAGTGGTTCAGGATTTAGCCACACCTAGTGGTAAAGACCGCACGTCGCAACTGAGACAGCTTTCGACGGCCTGCACCATAGATGCTGGCGTTTGATGCTATACTGCATATTTACAATTACTCGGCACATTTTCAAATTTGACAGGTAGGATGAAAACCTTCCTGTTGCACTCAGCTGTCACACACTGTGCCACCGCCAGACCCACCAATGTCCTGTCAACACCACGTAATCAGATTAGGAAAATGAGATTACGCCCTGCACTCTCCATATCTGATTAGATTATTTCAACAGAAGTGCTGGATTCAGTGACAGGCAATAATTCACTTAATGGCAGCGCCCCCACCCCCGCCCCCCCCTTCAAAGATACACCTATAAATAGCCAGAGCATATGTTAATTAATCTTTTGACAGGACAACTGCATATTAAATAACCTATTCGATTTGTGTCATCGTGCTTCATCACAAGATCATGATGCTGATGCATCAATAACAGCAGAGTGAGAACGACACATGTCCGGTCCACCTCCACTTCGATATGGATATTTTCTTTGCATCTTTCTATTTGAATCATTTCACATTTATTGCCTCTTGCCTGCAGCATATCAACATGTTGTTTACATCAGCTTCATCAAAAGAGAGACATTGTATGTGTCATCTGAAGAAATTCACTGAGGGAGAGCTTTAGACAACGTACAACATGGAGCACTCACTGTTGTCATCACCTCGTCGTGCAAATGAGATGATGACATCATGTCACGATTTCTATTGACTCCAAGGACAGTGAGGAGCTGAGGAGCTGCGGGCGACACTGCGCATGCTAACGTAGCGCACATGTGTGACAAAGTATTAGCAATTATCTGATAGTTTCCCTTAAAACAACGTTAGTTGAATTATTATTTTTTTCCATTGAGATTTTTTTCAGAATATTCTTTCAGATTTCAGGTTCTAATGACTCTATTGTAGGGCCCCAATTAAATAGCACTTTGGAGAGATTTAGCCAAAAAACAGTTGTTTAGAAGGATTAAAAGAGCTTAGAATGATGAAACATTTGCTTGTTCAACATTTCACTTTGTTGTGGCAATGATGAAAAAAACAAAAACATTTCCCTGATTTAATTCAACTTTTGACTCAGTGTTTCAACCTCCCCTCTTAAAATGCAAAAGAGGAGCCAAACCTCCTCCTCACTTTCTTTCTTTTTGACACATTTAAATAAAAACACCACGTCGGAAATATTTGATTTCATTCTTTAGCCTTGCTTCGCTCACACGTCTGTCTGAACCCTGCCTTTGATGATGCAGAACACAATGAGATCCAGAGCAGGTTTAGTGAACGGTGGTGGTGGGAGGATGGGGGGGGGGGGGGGAGGGGGGGGGGGGGAAAGAGGGGGGGGGGGGGGGGGGGGGGGGGGGGGGGGGGGGGGGGGGGGGGGGGGGGTACTGTCTCTGATTTGTGGAATAATTGGGAGCAGACGCCGTTTTTACCAGCTGCCTCGGCGCCGTCTCCGTCGATGGCTCCTCGCTGCGTAATGTCCCAGTGGTCGTCTGCATCCTCTGCCTCTTTGCTTTTCTCTCTGACTTTGGTCGCACCTGTTTCTGGGAAACGTGTGACACGGACGCGCAGAGAGCGCAGAGAGCGCAGAGCAGAGCGCGCAGAGCGCAGAGCCACATCCCTGATGAAGGCAAACAGAAAGCACAGGCCATTTGGCTCTTTTCCCTTCCTGCTGCCGTCTATTTAAGATAGTGAAAAAAAATATATACTCTACCTCAGGCAACAGTGAGACAGTGCAGTGTCTGTCCATGCACACATGAACCCACCTACACACACACACACACACACACACACACACACACACACACACACACACACACACACACACACACACACACACACACACACATACACACAAGCCCAGGTAAACACAGAGGGATTCAGGTTAACCAAGCATCAGTTAGATGTGCAGCCTGGTGATCATTGGCCTTCCCCTCGAGACCTGCATGTGTGTGTTTGTGTGTGTGTGTGTGTGTGTGTGTGTGTGTGTGTGTGTGTGCGCCCTCGTGTGCAGGTATGTGTGGGCGAGTTGTTTTGCAAGAAACTATGGGACCTGAGATTTCTCCGCTGAGATTCTCTTTGTTGATTAAAAATCACAGTGTGTGTATGTTGTGTGTGTGTGTGTGTGTGTGTATGTTTGTGTTTGTGAAAGTTGTATGTTGGGAACCTTTGTTTTTAAACATTCATAAGTTTTAGCACCCTGCTTATATTAGCATTTTCCTCAGGTGATACATTTCGCTCTGTTTGGTGAAGAATAACACCATTACAATAGAAGTGATACAGGAACTTGCAGTCGTGTAATTATAGAATCCTATAAAACTGAATTGAAGCTTTAAGAGCGGAATGATAGTCACGTTCGTCTTGTTATTGGTCCTTATTTGCTCAGGCTGTTGGGCGTTCCAATTGTTGCAAAATGTCGTAAACACAGCTGTGATCCACAACTGTCAAAATACAATTCTGTGTTGAAAGTATCAAGCAATTCAAAAATAATATTGACATAATAAACATAATATAAATATATGTAAATATGCGTAATATGTAATGCAATATGCCTCTGTACAACTCCACTAAGTTTAATGGAAAGTGCCACTTCTTTTACCTTTCACCCCCCTCCCCCCTCCACAAATGGTTGCTTCCGATGACATCACCCCTGATGTCACCAAAGGCAGAAATACAGGAAGTGTTGGGCCAAGCCCTGTTTCAGTACCTGCAACACATGGTGGATGGTGAGTACCAAAAAACATGGAGATTCATTTGTGTACCTGTTGACGCTAAGTATCAATACCAGCGTGTGTTTGTTGGGTTAGGTTTCTAACGCAATGCAAAACTAGCTTACAAACAAGCTAGCTAGTCTGCTAACATGCTAACAAGGTGAAATTAGAGTTACAACAAACAGCTGTGGTCTGTACATTGACTGTTCCTTGCGGAATTATAAAGAAATGACTGCCTTTGTAATGTCCCTTTGCAACCAGAGTGATGACTCGTGCTTTATGGAATTTAAAGGTCCAGTGTATAAAATATATGTGAACTCTTGCCATTTGCTTCGACTGAGGTGGAATGTGAAATAATTAAATGAATATCTTTGACAGTGTGTGGTCATATGTAAATGAATCGTTGTTTTGATGTCTGTAGACTTCTATGAGACTATGAGACTTTAAAAAAAAAAATTCATGATATATATATGTTATATATATCTTTTTATATTTACTTGAGGTGCAGGTCCTCTGACTGGAGGCGGCCATTTTGCACCACCATGTTTTTACAGTAGATCACTGGTTAAGGGGAGACATGACCACTAGATGGCACTCAGTCCTGCGCTGTACCTTTAAGGGAACTGTCTTTAGTGTTGTCGTTTGTTGTGGTGTTGTATTCAGGGCTGTGGTTGTGCCTTAGAAAGCTCCGTTAATGGTTTGGTCTCGTGGTTGGTGTCGAGCTGCTCCAGCTGTCGTGGACGTGTCAAAACCAGGCTGGGGTTCAATCCCGGCCCCTCCCCAGGCGCCCACTCTTTTCCTCAGTCCGCCTCGTCTGTCAAATGCTTCCTCCTTCCACTGAGTGAAGAGGGAGCGGATGCTGGAGCTGCTTTCCTTCAGCAGATCTGTTGTTTCAGCAACTTCGGCTCACTCTTAAAGGAATGAAGCTCTCTCTGTTGTTGTTGTTGTTTTTCTTTTGTGCCTCAAGTCACTTCGGCTCCGCTGGTGGGAAACGACTCGAGAGATAATATTCAACATGTAGAACAAGTGCGACAATCAAAACTCATTTGACAATTCACCCAGGAAGCAAGTTTGCGCGTGCTTCCATTTATTTTATCTTGGTATGGAAATATAGCAGAAGACAATAGGAGGAATGTGTCTCTATCACTTTCATTTACAGTAAGAATTAATTTAGTCTGTAAATAGAACAGGTGATACTTGTTCTTTTCAGCGTTCACACCTAATCGGCTTCCAAACGCCGCGTCTCAGTCTCGTGACGACAGTCGGCTTCGTTCCAGACAATATGCCGACTGGATAGAGTCATATTCTCCTCCTCTCCTCTCGTTCTGTTGTTGGCTCTTTACATCCTGCAGATATCACCTTGATTATAGATTCTAACGAAGCCTCTCCTGTCTCTATAATTAACACCAGCTTTGATTTGATCATTCTCTCCGTGTCCTTCCACGACCGACACAAAATGAACCTGGTGATCTCACTTCCCGAAATGTCAGGGCAGATCTGCGCAGCCCCACAGACTCAGGGTGGGGGGAACGGCAGGCGGTGAGACACCCAGAGAGACAGACAGTTTAGTGCGAGAGGGGGATGGATGAGAGACAGACGGCCAAGTATGAGATAGACGGTGCGACAGAGCGACAGACGGTCGAGCCTGCCGTCGGATCGCCGAGCGTGTCGACAAACGGAGGGACAGACAGGAGAGCATGAGCAGCAGACAGACCGACAGACAGATGAGTAGGTGAGACAGGTACATGAGTGCGAGGGACAGACAGCTGAGTGTGTGAGATGGACACGTCTTAGTGTGTGAGACAGACAGTTGGGTGTGTGAGACAGATAATTGAGTGTATGAGACAGTTTGGGCAAAGGACACAGGTCTTACAGGCCAGAGGCAAAGGGGTATGACATCCATGCCCATGCTTCAATCCCTGCAGAACACACACACACACACACACACACACACACACACACACACACACACACACACACACACACACAAAGAGGTGTGGTGGTGGTGGCAGCTTGCTCGTGTCTGTCAGTCCAGTTAAACTCAGTCAGGCTAAAGTCGTCCAGACACACGATGAGCTCTGTATCTCCTGTGTGACTGACATCAGATCACTGTTTGGCAAAGAAGCAAAGTGATGGTGAGGAAGAGGGGGGAGGAGGTTTGATTCTGAGAGAGAGAGAGAGAGAGAGAGAGAGAGGGAGAGGGAGAGGGAGTGAGAGAGAGGGAGTAGATGTAGCTCGTCCCCTGCGTCCTGCATCTCAGATAAGTCCTTTTGGCCTGTCATTCACTATCAGCTGGTATTAGAGGTTGAAGACAACCCCCAGGAGAGAGACACACCAGCAGAGAGAGAGAGAGAGAGAGAGAGAGAGAGGGAGAGAGACACTGCAGTGGTGACAGAGGGGGGTGGAGGAAGGAAGAGAAAACACCAGCAGAGAAAAAGACAAAATGACAGAGAGAGAGAGGACAAAGGAGGAAGGAGTTAGAGGAGGAAGTGAAGGAAAGAAAGGAGAAGACAAAGGGAGTTACAGGATGCGGAAGAATGATGAAGTATGACGGAGGTGAGACAGAAAGAGGAGAAGAATCCAAAAGGGGGATGTGGACGAATATGCAGCCAAAATCCATTTACATGACATGAAAGCCCGATTATTATGATCATTTCTTTTGTATCCCACTTCTCCTAATGGAAACAAAAACAATGTTACGCACGGGACCTTTTGGAGCCACGTGGTCAAAGGTCGAGATTTTTAGTCAACAAAAACATTTAAAGAGGAAACTGATGTTTATCAAAGTGGACCATTCATGCCCAGGTCATGAAAAGGTTAGAGGATGATCATCTGCTCCCCGGAGTTTATTGTGTTTGTTTACTTTGTTTGTTTTGATCATTTTTCGAGGAGTCCATTTCATTCCGGGGTGACTTGGATTGTGATTTGGGGCGGTGGGTTGAGGATTCATTCTCTAGTTCATCAGCTGTGATTTGTGATATTTTACTGTCCTGAATTTGATTTAAAAAATACCCAGCAAGGTTTTCAAAAGAGCTCTGACAGTATCTTAGCACAAGTGACTTGACATTTTAATTGCAAGTCGTTTTTTTTTGTTAACCCCTCTCTGTTGGTTTGTCTCCCAGTGCTGCTCATTTGGCACTTTGAGCATCTCTGCACCTTCCCTCTGGTTTCTTTCTTTTTTTAAATTTTATTTTTGTACAAACTTAGTGAAAGCGTACGTATATTTGTCACAGTTTGGAGATGCATTTGAACTCTGCCGCCTGCTCCGCGCCTGTCGTCACGTTCTCTGCTAATCCCACCGCACACAGAGTTTTACATACAGCTTCAGGAGGTGTTTACACATCTGAGAAGTTCCTGCCGCTACCTAACATGACTTCCTGCTGGTTACTGAGCGAATTTCACAGCTTCCTGTTCAGACAGGCTTCTCAATCAGTGATGATGATGATGATGATGGTGATGATGATGATGATGATGATGAGGTTGACTTGCCGATTACATCACAATTGCAAGATGGTGGTTATAAGAGGCTGCTGCTGTTACCTGTGTTAGTGTGCAAGCTCTGGATGGATGGATGGACGGATGGATGGATGGATGGATGAGAGGATGAGAGGATGTGATGGGGGTAGAACAACATTGCATGAAGGAGGTGTACACTTTTCTGGCACTTCTACTTCTTACTCTTTGGTGTGCCATGACTTTCTCTTCCAACAAGCTGCCTGCATAGTTCTAGAGTTCTTTTCTCTGCTGTAAATGACTCTTAATAAACCTGTGTGGACCACTTTTACCAGCACACCACGGCCCCCCACCCCCACCCCCCACATATGCTAATGTGGTGTCACTGGATTAGCGATTGTAGTGTCCCGACTGTGCCGCTGTTCTGTTGCGTGTGTCACTGGTCGTTGGTCATTCACTCTGGCTGCATGTGCAGCAGTGAGTTTCCTGATGTTGTGTCTGGGCGAATAAAAAGTAGACGGTGGATTTTCCCTCAAGGAACAATATAGTGTTGTGATATTGATTTTGATACTGGGACATGATGTATGAAAACATGTGAAGTTGTACAACTTCCTGTCCGACAACTCAAGCTGTTTTAAGGTAAATGGGTTCACTCAGTCACAGGAAGTGATGCAAACACTCTTGTGTCTGACACATCGAACAGATACATTCAGCCGTTTCTGGGTGAAATCTCTGATCTCGCTGCAATACCACATGGAAACCAGTCCAGGTGGCGTGGAAGGGAGAGGAAGAGCCAGAACCAAGGAATGAGGTAGGTCACCCTTTTGTTGTTATTATTTTTGTTTGTTGTTTGAAAAAAACAGACCATATATGCAGTATACTGTGTGTCTATTCACCTGCTTTGGAACATATAGGCTACTTGAAACTATAAGGAAGGGATTGCAGTGTTAATTATATATGTAATATATATATATATATATATATGTGTGTGTGTGTGTGTATGTATGTATGTATGTATGTATGT
Source organism: Chascanopsetta lugubris (assembly GCA_016785325.1). Lineage (NCBI taxonomy): Eukaryota > Metazoa > Chordata > Actinopteri > Pleuronectiformes > Bothidae > Chascanopsetta > Chascanopsetta lugubris. The sequence continues at coordinate 12,338 of JAFBJT010107488.1, read as the reverse complement.
ATATGGATATACGAAGGTAGATGGATGGATAGACAGGTGGAGGTGGGAGGAGTAGATTGAAGAGGAAGGGGGGGGGCGGGGCGGAGAAGAGGGAGGTCGGCGCGCGGTGATTGGAAAACATCAAAGACGCGCACGCGCTAATCCGATGATGGGTCTCCGTTACCGGGAGGAGGAGGAGGAGGAGGAGGAGGGAGTGGTGGAGAAAAGAAGAAGAGTTGGACGAGGGGCGGGAGCTTCTTGCCCCCCCCCCCCCCCCCCCCCCCCCCCCCCCCCCCCCCTTCTTCCTCCTCCCCCTCCTCATCCTCCGCTCACCCCTCACCCCTCCCTCCCTCCCCTCCCTCCTCTTCCTCGCGAGCCCTTTGTGTTTGAAACTCTCATCTCTCACATATCAATAATTCAGGCGCGCGCGACGGAGCTCCCTCCCGCGCGCTATGACTTCTGCTGCCTCGTCACTCGTGCAGGGCCCCTCCGCAGCGCGAGCCACTCCCGCCTAAAGCAGCGCGTGTCCAGGTGACAGGGAAAGGGGAAGGAAACGCGAAAGTAAGTGAGGACAGAGGAGAGGAAAAGTGGGAATTCGAGCGGGAAGGAGCTCGCGTGGAACTCGGGGGGGTGGAAACGTTTTTTTTGTTTTGTTGTTGTTGTTAAATCCCGCGAAAACCCGAGGCGGCACCTTTTGATCCACACCTCCTCGACAAAGGAAACGCGGGAAACTCTTCTTGCGCGTGACTTCTATTTACGGAAGACCAGAGGAGAAGAAGGAGAAGAAGAAGACGGGGAGAAGTTGCTCGCCCTCCCGCTCCACCATGTTGGCGTTGTGCCTGCTCAGCGCCGTGTGGCTCGCAGCGAGTCCCGCCCACGCGCAGAACGAGACGGAGCCCATCGTCCTGGAGGGCAAGTGTCTGGTGGTGTGCGACTCCAACCCCACCTCTGACCCCACCGGCACCGCGCTCGGCATCTCCGTGCGCTCCGGCAGCGCCAAGGTGGCGTTCTCCGCCGTGCGCAACACCAACCACGAGCCCTCGGAGATGAGCAACCGCACCATGGTCATCTACTTCGACCGGGTAGGAATTTCCCCCAAAATATCTTTATGATGTGTATTCTGTGATATAGAGCTTGAGGGGGGGAGGGCAGTTTTGCCTCAGTTCATTCGAAGAGTTGTTGCAGAGCAGCGCGCACGTGGAGTTAGAGATGTATGTATTTATAATACTGAAAGTATTGTGGCAGTAAAATGGTGTGGATGAGCCAGTACCAGTGTGAGAATGCGTAAAAAGTCATTTTCAGAAACATTAGTGCTTCGTGCGCCTGGTAGATGCTCTTAGAACGCCCCCTCAGGTGTGTCCCCCCCTTTTACTGTTTAGTGTGTTAGCCCCTTCAGCTGAATGTGCACGTGCAGTAAAAGCTCTGATCTGAACAGAATGTATATTTAAAACGATTTTAAAAGTGAATAATAATCCAGCTTCAAATGAGAGGGTTGGTTTTGTGCCATAGACGCTTTTACGCGCAGCCGCATCCCGTCAACGCGCGGCTCCACAGCAGGTGTGAAATGTGGCAGAGGTGAAATGCACCTACGTCGATACGCTGTTCTTCTTATTGTGTTGGATAAAACTTTGGAAAAGTCTTATAAAAGCAAGGAGGTCGGGTTAAAGGAGGAGGTGGGTTTGTGCCATAGCGTCTGGTTTTACGCACAGCTGCGTCTCGTGCACTGCTGCTCCTCTGCAGAACTAGAATGAGCCTGCGTTTCTTCTCTACGCCCGATACTTTAGCAAAGTGCTCGTGAAAGGAGGACTGCCCGGTAGACGAGCCTGCTGAATATTTCAACTTTACCTGCTGACAATTCGCAGTATGGGAACTGACGTCTCGCCAAATAATTCAGTGACGGCGGTTCACGAGGACGAGGTCCCACTCGTCCGCCGTTAAAGGTTAATTCTCCCTCAAATTGCCGTTCAATTACACGCCACAGTTCGCCCGCGTCCATAAAACCAGACATTTGGCCGCAGAAATCCATAATTGAAATTCTAATTTGAAAGATTGAGGCTCATCTTCTCGTAAAGTTTGGCTGCTCTGACACTGGGGGAAAGAAATCTCTTTAAATTGAAAAGTGGAAAAAACTCCCTCTGCTGCAGTGTGTGTGTGTGTGTGTCTGTCTGGTATGGGGGGCCACAGGGGCCCCCATGAGTCCTCAGGGCATCCATGAAATTAATCCATGTGGTGAATGGAAAATAATCATTGTGAGGGATGAATCAGAGTAATACACCAAACTGATCAACTGAACAGTAATAAAATATATTTCATGAATCAAATCTGATGTAGGGGGCCATTTATTGAACGTGTGTCTATATAGACATTTTATTTGGAAATATTCTGGAAAAAATATAGCTAAAATGTCTATAATTGTAGTTGTTTTTGCCAGTATGTCCATGATGTTTTTAAAAATATTTTTCTTATTAGAATATTTGTATAACCCTAAAATCAAGCATTGGACTCAAAACAAATATCGTAAAGAATAAGAATGCATAAAATACACAATTTCTGTCATTCTGTTTTTAATTGTCTTTTATTGTGGCCTTCTTTTCGTCGTCGTCTCTTCTCTTTCAGGTTCTAGTAAACATTGGGAAGAACTTCGACGAGGAGAGAAGTAATTTCATCGCACCACGCAAAGGGATTTACAGTTTTAACTTCCATGTAGTGAAAGTGTACAACCGCCAAACTATACAGGTAATTTACGCTAATGTGTTCAATGTGCGTGTGTGTTCGTGTCTGGATCCCATCCCACCCCCTATCTCGCTCCTTTTCCCTCATAAAAGTTGAATATCATATCCACTGGCAGTCATTTTGTAAATGTTTGAGATGTCTTTCCCTGGAGACCAACAGCTGAGGCGGGCAGATGAAAGCGAGCCCCCTGCCACCCGCTGGCTCCATCTTAATTAATCAATACACGCACAGAGGACAGAGCCAAATCAGGCGCGTGTAGCCGGCAGGAGGATGGGATGCTGTGGCGAGCTCCGTGCGGCAGCTTCACTTTCAGCACCACGGACAGCGGCGCTCTCCTCCTCCTCATAAGTGAGTGAGAGAGAGAGAGGCCACAGGCTGATTGAGCAATGGAGATATTTAGGAAATTAAAACATTAACTTAATTTTCAGCAAACGGGGAGAGGCATTTTCATTTTCTTACACACACACACACACACACACACACGTTCACACACAAGGATGCGTAATCTCACATGGGTTTCATGTGAAAGTATCCTCTCACTCACACACATACACACATACACACACACCCTGCAGTGAGCCAGCTCATCTTTCATGCCACCAATCACTTGTGTTTTTCATTTGACGGTCTGTGTTTTCTTGTAACAAGTCAAGTGTCAGAAATCACTGGAGCAGTCATGAGCCCATTTCCAAGACTGAACATGCCCGTAATGATGCTTTACAAGCACAATGTTAATTACAATGCATCCTTGCAAATTAAACCATTGTGCAATTATAGCGCCGGGTCCCCAGGGCTTTGGCATTAGGTTGGTTTTTTTTTGTGCCACTTATACATACTTTATAATTGCAGCCTTGAATTAATTAGCAACGGCAGTGACAGTAACAACAAAACAACAAGTGCATGAGGGCGTCGAGTAGGGGAGGGTGAGGCTCGGGGGTAGGGGTTGGGGGGGGAGGGGCGGGTGATGATGTCGAGCTCCCAGTACTCCCAGTCATCTTTGTGTGGCTGAGCACAAACAGACCAAGGGTGCATGGCGAACACCTGACTCATGGCGCTGAGGTAATTAAGTCTGGTGCATCAGGCGGAACGCGGTGGCGATCACGCCTGTCACATTTGCATTAGCGCTGTCATTCGTGCCAATTAGCTTTGCCGTCATAGTACGACTGTTTGCCATTGTTGGGTGGAAAGCACAAAAGATGAAGAAAATCAGAGAAACTCTTTGTTTATTTGGATAATAAGTTTGACACATGGATATGTAAATAGAACATTTCATCCAGCACGTTTCAATAATGATGACAAAACTGACCTTGACTGTTTACGAAGCCTTTTTTTCCCCGTCACGTTTTGGACGTGAAACCGACAGGTGTGGGCTGTCCCCTCTCCTCCGATCATCCACCCTGTGCGCTCCTCACCCCCAAACTGTTCCAGCTCATCCCACCATCCGTCCTGCACATCTGCTGTGTTGAAAACTCCCACTGTTTGATTGCCTTAGAGGCGGCGACTGCGGCGTGAGCAGGAGATGAGAGACAGCGGGGAGAGGAGAGCAGTGGAGAGCAAATGCAACCCCCCCCCTCGGCCCCCCCCCCAAAAAAAAACATTTTAGGGACAAAGACGGAAAAACGGGCTCTGAGAAATAGAGTCACACGATTGAAAGCGTAAAGAGAGAGGATGTGGAAATTGAAGGAGGAGGGGAGAATAAAATGAGGGTAATGTGCGGAGGATAAAAAGATAAGAGGGCGTAGTTAGAGAGGAACAAAGGGCGGACAGGTTTGAAAGTGAAAGGGTGGGTTCAGGCAGGGTGAGGAGAGGAATTGGTGAAAGCCTGTCATCATGAGCTGGTATTGATCAGGGGATGCTGTGTAGATGAACAAAGAGACAGAGGAACAGTTAGTTCCATCTCACGTCAGTTGTGTGCCGGTGTGACGGTTCCGTCTGTTGAACTCTGACAGGGACGTGGGTGTCCGACACAACGCCACGAGAAACCTGACACCTTTGTCCATCTCTCTCTCTCTCCACCTTCCTGTGCCAATTAAATCCGAGTTATCCACATTAGATCACTCACTAATCTGAAAATAACTCCCAATTATTGTCGATTTGAAATCCAACTCAGATGTTTCTATGGGAGGCAAAAACAGAAGAGGTGCGTTCGCAACCTGGGAACTCTAGAGAGCGAGGAGCTCTGTGGTTTGACGGGTCATCCACTTAAAGACAATGCCATTTCCACAACCGAATATTGGAGGTGGTTTGAGTTTTTTGTTGTTCTCAACAGACGAGTAAGAAGAATTACAGGTGTGTTTGCTGTGGTTTTGCTCTGTGATGTTGAGCATCCAGAGACGGCCTCCATAAAAGCCTGAGGTTAAAGCAACAGTGTACTCAGGCCTTTCTGATTCCTGCATCTCTCCGCCGAGAGAGCACAAACCCACAGACTCTGCTTCAAACCCCGCGATAGTACACGGTTCTCTTACCTTCAACATTCTGCTCGGGTTCCCAGAACTCACTTACTTTGCATTTGAAATGAAAGAAGCCGTCTATGAGGCCAACATTTTTTTAACAAATTCAATGCTAGAAGTTGTTTACACTTTGGTTTGAAATACATTTTTAAGTGCATATCATTTTTGTCGTGGTGTACAATCCAAGCATATTTTCACTGCTTGTGAGAACTTTAATGGTGCCATCTTATTTGGGTTTAATCAAAATGGCGGTTCATTACATTTTAAAACGCTTTAAATGATTGATATGTGTAAACAAACACAGAGATCGAGTCACAATCTCAAGAATCATCAAACAGTTTAATTAATCTTGTTGAATCCTCTGTTCAGCTGAGGGACAACTCAGGGAATGAACACACATGCAAGATATTGGTGCTAGCTTTTGAATTAGAGTCACAGATAGAGAGTTGAAATTAGTCAAAGAAAAGTTACGTGTTCACATACAGCTGGATGAAAACACATTAAATAAATTCGATTTGAAAAGAAAGAAATTGAAAATATTTCTAATTCCAAGAAAAACGAATAATACTATGACAACAGAACAGAAACGGTGCAAATCATTTACACAGCAGAGAGGAGCCCATTATTGATTGAAAATTAATAGAACACTTCACACAGAACTTGTAATGCCCAGCAGCAAAATGTCTTTATTGGATAAGTACATCATAGATTATTCACTATAAGATTACAACTTTAACGTTTCCATCTTTGCTACCCTGTGTTATTTGGAAACAACACACAACTGAAACAAACGTAACCTCCTGCTCACACCGACACACATTTATCCACATCATTATACATCTGGGAACCCAACGTCTTGTATCCATCGAGTCACCTCATTCTAATGTCTGCACCAGTCAGAAACAGCTTGCCTATCACTTACCTGACCCGAGCCATTTGTTTACTGGTCTCCGTGGACATAAACAAATGTGGTGCTAATATCTGTGGGTCAGCTGAACGGTGGGACAACACGGTGCTTGAACAAATGAGGAATGTGATG
>JAFBJT010107487.1:41359-64296 GCA_016785325.1 Chascanopsetta lugubris | reverse complement strand
TTGGGATGGTTAGGGTCAGGGACTTGGGAATGCATTATGTTACTGAGTGACCTCACCTTGATACAAATGTGAGTGTGTGTTCTTGTGCCTTGTTTGGACCAACTTAAGTAAAATACCCGAAAGAGCGAGGACTCGTCACTTCTTTAATAAGCTGGGTAAGGTGTTAGAATTGTATTTAGGCTAAGGTTAGGGTAAGGGTTAGGCAATTATTTGGAATAGGGAAGGTTGGGGTTAGGGGCTTGGAAATGCATTATGTCAATGAGTTTCAGACAGAAATACAAACGTGTGTGTGTGTGTGTGTGTGTGTGTTGAGCTGACTTTCACTTGCTTACATAAGTCATTCAGTACTATCATTGATACTTTACCACCTTCTGTGGACCCTTTCCTCTACTGGATTAGAGAAGACGTAATAAAAGTACTGGAACACTTACTGTTATTTTCTAGCCTGGTTTCAACAACAACAGCGTTTCCTGAAATCTTGACAGAGCCGCCACACTATCATGGACAGATACCATACATCTTTACCTCATCATATAATCTATCAGATCATAAACCCCTGCGCACAGTATCAGAGATGACTATTAAACCTCGCAGGGTACGCGAGGGCATGTCAAGTCTACTGGAGGGAAAAATAATCAGACAAACATGTTTGGCCTGGTTTTATCGACGATGATTATGTCAGAGTTAAGATGATAATAAAGTTGTTCATTGAGGGTAAACATGTCACCCCGGGTGATGCCTGAGGTCAATCTCAACAACTGTTGACCTAAATAATAACTTGGTGATAAATGGTTTTTTTTTGTGGATGTTATTGATGAGAACATTTCATGTTTATGTAGTCCCACAAGGTCCTAGCTTAGGGCCCTTTGTTTTTTGTTTGTTTTGCCATGAGTTTCCTTTTGAGTTGTAGGATTTAGTGACATCTAGTGGTGACATTTTTATTTTATTTTGCTGGTGTAAAAACCTTCTCTCCCAAGCATCCAAGAAAGCCTTCAGCTATCATTTAAACTCTGGTTAGAGCAGCGATTTTCAACCGCCGTGGCACACTGTGAATGATTGTCAGCTGTGCCGTGCGAAATGATACAATTTCTGTCTCCTCTCCTGTATTATCTGTCTCGCTGACAGAGGAGCGACGCGATGCGCGAGCGCACACACACACACGCACAGAGCGAGAGAGAGCGTGCGCGTCAGAAAGTAATTCATCAACCCTACCCCCCCCCTTCACCACCCCTCCCCCCCCCCCCCCCCCAACACTTTTGGGTTGGTGGCGTGTCGCAGAATTTTTTCAGTTTGAAAAATGTGTCTGACTCAAAAAAGGTTGAAAATCACCGATAAGGAGGACATATTGCTGATTTACCTGTTTACAATAGAAACCTGTGCCCAGAATGAAGTGTGTGTGTGTGTGTGTCACATTAAACCTAACTGAATAAATACAAATAGTATTGTTTACGTTAGCCTTAGAGGCATAGCACACGTCACCCACCCCCCAACACCACTTGAAAATAAACACTTACCTTCTTACGCTTAACTGACTCTGACTTTAATGTGGACTTTACCTGCTTTAACTGAATAGATGTTGACAGACGTTACAGGGAACGTGTTTGTCACCAGGTGCAAAAATAAACATTACCAATCCTGTCACTCGGATGACGCCCACAGTTCCCAGCAGTTTTACATGAGATGAACTCACTCTTGTTATGTACAGTATATTATCTTTGTCTCTCTTTTTTCGACACCTGAGAGGCAGCGACCCGCTGCCTTTTTACGCAGAAGGCCTGGCAGGCGATGACACGGGCAGCCACCCCGCCGCCTGGGTAAATTGCTCTGGGTTCAGGCCGCCCCTTGATCCATAAAGCTGCAGAGGCGAAAGACCAACTTCACTGCCCAGCGTGGCGAACCCAAGCCCTCGGTCCAGATTCCTGCTTGGATTAGTTCAGGTTTCTGGCCTCAGCAGCGCCAGAGGAAACTGGAACAAGGAAGAAAAACACAGTTGAATAAGAACTCTGCGAGTGGACACGCAATAATAGATTGATGTCGGTCTAATGATGGGGGTGTCGGTAAGGTTGGACTCTCCGTTTCTGAGAACAAGCTTCAGTTACCGTCAGGGTCGCGCATCGGTGCCGTGTTCGCCCCCCGCAGGCTCACGTCTGACGTGATCCTGGAGAGATGGACCTCTGAAAAACACTGCTCTGGTTTTCAGCCAGTCAGAACCGGTTGAGACCACAGGACACAGAGTCACATGTGAGAGGCCCGTTACACCACGTAGCCGTGTCACAAAGGATTAACGTTAGCGCCCCACTGATCCCCCCCCCCCCCCCCACTTGAGTCATGATACATTTGGACACTACCCCGCCACTTTATAAGGGACACCTTCCTGGTATCAGGCTGAGCCATCAGAACCACCTGCATTCTTCAGGGAAAAGAGCCCTGTTCACGTTATGGAACCAACAAGTTTGTGCAGGTTTATCAACTGCATGATATGCATCGATTGTTCCACCACATTCCTGAATAGCTATTGTCAGAGTGTGGTAAGCAACTATAGATCTTGTACGTATACAGGTTTCGCTTTTATCTTTTGATCCTACATTTGAGAAGCAGTTAATGTGTTTAGAATTTAAAGTATCAACGTCTTACTATTGATGGCTATGTTTTGCTTAAAGCAGAGACCAAGACTCAAAAAGCGCCAGTCCATCCACCCTGTCATACCACCTTCTTACCACTAGAGTAGTGAGCCAATGACTCATTTAATTCCAGAGATTCTCTACATTTAATTTATTGCTCCCTATGGAGGTAATTTAGCCGATAAAAATATACTTTAATTTAAGGAAACTCGCAATCATACACACTAGTCTCGTCTAGGACTCACTAGATTTAAAAAATACAAATGAGGTGTAAATTCATCTAGAAAGGACCTTGAGAGTCTGTAGCAAAGTTTGCGGCAGTCTATAATCAGTAATTTATTTCAGTGAAACAACACAAAGCCACAAAGACACAATATAACATCAAGTTTTACCAGTTTTAAGCGTAGAGAAGCTGTGATGTCAGTTTAATATGTTTCTGATCAAGCTGGAGGTTCTTCAGATGCTGCCGTGTAGTACATGCAACACTATCATGTGTCATTAAAGGGGATTGTTGAGTGTGAGGTTTGATGGAGCAGTTTAATCGTAAGGCACAAACATTTTTCATCATCTGCTTTTAGGGAGTTTAGTGGGAGATTTGTGATTTCTACTAGGAAACGTACCAGAGGCGCTTAACAAAAAAAATGATCTCACTCACACGGAACCATTGCACCTTTTGGGGATTTGTTCAAATTTTCTAAAAAAAACCTAGAGCCCCATTGGGAAAGTAAGACTTACTTCAAAAGCCTGCTCCTCACTGTTGAACTCTACTGAAAACCCCATAAATAGAAGTGACAATCCAAAACATGAGTTGTCATCTCAAGAGCTTTAATCATACATAGAAATTTAGTTCAACAGTACCATTCAATTAGAATGTTTTAGCAGTGTGTATATTTAGTGTAAAGAGCATTATGTTTTTTTTTCCTTTTTCTGATGAGGAATATCCATAAGGATGATAGAAGCTTTCAGAAATACACCAGAGAGAGAGAGAGAGAGAAAGAGAGAGAAGAGCAGAGAAGAGACTGAGTACATGACTAAGTTGTAACACCTCAGACTACATTTGAAACACCTCAAAAGGCAACATTTATCTGTGGTTTATGTACCAGTATCCGTCCTCCAAGATGCTTTTTTTCCTTTTCATTTGAACTGAAGAGCAGCAGAGCCAAACTAAATTAACTGTGGCACGTGCCCCATTTGATCAATGCCCTGTGATGGAGAAACTCCCAGCGGTCTTCTGTGACACCTCATGTTGACCTACTCCAAACTGTTTGGGGTTTGATGGAATGTTGACACTGCTCCAGAGACAGAGGAGGGGGTGGGGAGACGTGTGTGTGTGTGTGGGGGGGTGGGGGGTGGGGGGGGGCTGGAGTGGAGGACATTACTGCAATCGAGTGTAGTTATTAGAGGCTTGCAAAGAATCAATCACATCCATCTATCACTTCACCCGCTTCTCTTTCCATACATTCATCCACTGATCCAAACATCCGACCAATCAGAAAACACCACCAGGAAACATACTGTATGTGCTGTTTGTGCTATCTCAGAAGCGCCACGACAATTCCAACCGGCTAAAGTCCCAAGCGAAGAAAACAAAAACATGACATGTACAAGACAGAAGGTGGAACAGGTAATTGGCCTACGAATCCCAGAAGCGATCATTTGTCTGTCCATCCATCCAAGAGTAAGTTAAGTGACGCCACGCGTGGATTTGGCAGGCGGCTAGTTTCACTGAGCCGCTGTCTCGTTTCGTTCCACCCGAAAAAACTGGTTTGAAGCTGCTTCTTTTTGTCGTGTTGGTAAAGAGTAAGAAACTCGACTTCCAGAGCTGGTAAATGATGGAAGCTGCTGTTTGCGGTAGCGTCGTGGCATTCAGTGGGCGCACTCGCGCGCAAAGACAAGAAACTTGTGTGTGTGTGTGTGGCATTAAGGCTGGGAGGGAGGCTGCTGTGCTGCTGCCGCCGCCGCTGCTGCTGCTGCGGCTGCATGCTGCGACATAGCTGCCGGGGAGGACATGGACTGGACCATGGGTTGCGCTGGTGGGGGGAGCGGAGGCTGAGCCTGCAGGGCCCCTGAGTGCGTGTTGGGGGAGGGCGGGGGCGTTGGTCGTTTGAATTTGTCAGGGCTGGTGCTTCTTCTTGGGGAGGGTCTCTGTTTGACAAAGAGAGAGAGAGAGAGAGAAAATAAAATGAGTCTCTTCTTGAACGTGACGACCGAATGTGACTTTAGCCACTTTCTCATCGACACTGACAAATTCAGCCGGAACTTCTTCAACCTAGATGGAGGAGGACGGAGACAACCGTCCCATTTAGAAGAAACAGAAGAGCCGGAGATGATTCAAACCCAAATCGGTTGCAGGCTCGCTCGAGCCAAGTGAAAATGCTGATCAGACACATTCCAAGAGGAAAAAGGGTGACATGTGACAACCGGATGTCTGTATCTAATAAAGTGCAGAAACTAGTTTTGTGGTGTAGTAACCTCGTTTTTTTAGTTTTGAATTAAAAGAAAATATTTAATTAAATTTTAGACAAAAACTGTTTCAACACACATTCTATTCCAACATTGAAAAACACAGAAAAAGGACTTAACTGGAATCAGTGTTTTAGTGAGACATTTTCCGTAGTCCTAAGCCACTGAAGGAAAAATGAGTCATGTTTATTCCGCTCAGCTTTTGGTCACAACCAAAATACTACACTCACACGCAAAGACCTGAACTTGTCGCGTCACGATTCAGGTGTTAAACGTTGTTGTCTTTCAGGTCAAACAAACCATGGCTTTGAACAAACAAAACTGAATCGGTCGACCCTTGAATCTAAGTGAACGTTTGTGTCTAAATTGAGGACATTTCCTCAACTGCATTCCTGAGAAACTGTAGACACATGGAACGACCAGGAAGGGGAACGACTCTGACCACAGCTTCAAAGACGAATAAAAAAAAAAAAGAGGGACTTGGAGAAAAGAAATAATCTCTCTGAAGTTCTGAGCTCCCTGACAATCGTTCCTCTGGTGAACTCCTGGGTGGGCTCCAAGGCGATGGGAGAATTATGGTTTGTGTGCAAGTGAAAATGAATGGATGTTAAGTAAGAGGGGGGAATTCAGAGAGACCATGGTTATCATGATAATAAAATAAAATGCTAATGCCGTAGTCTTTGCCAACATGTATTTCTTGTGTGTTAAATAAAAGGTAAAGCTGTAAGGATTTTAGATAAGGTGACATGTAAATAACATATCATCAAATAAAAAACATGAGGATACACATCAGATGTCCCTGCTTGGAAGGAAAGCTCAAGAATTAGCAAATGATTCCGGAATCAGTCAAAGTTGTTCCGCAGCTTCAGCCAAGACTCACAGTGACCTGGATAATGACTGGCAGCGTTCCCACGAGAAGGGAGATTTGTGATAACGTGGGGGTAACGAGCTGGTACCAATGAGTGAGTGAGTGAGAGTGTGAGTGTGAGTGTGAGGGAGAGGGAGAGGGAGAGGAGAGAGAAAGAGAGAGAGAGAGAGAGAGAGAGAAGCGATCTAAACTCAGTGACCAACAGTGACGCCCCCGCCTCCAACTGAATAATGAACTCATAAACAAAACTGCCTGAACACTCGGACTCATCCATAATGAACGGTGGTGAAGTCAAAGCATCTCAACGGTCAAACAGCTCAGATGTATTTGACGACGGTCTCATAAATCAAGAGAAACATGACGGGTCATTTCATGTCAGGCCTCTCAATGCAGTATCATGTTTCACACTACACCTGGTGGACATAGTATCAAAACATGCTAACTGTGCTAGTTAGCTAATGTATTCGTTATTCTCATTTAGACCCAATTTATTTCCAGTTCAAAAGAATACTTAGTTAGTTATGTGTTTTTTAGGATAGAATTATATGGGGTTGCTATTACTGATTATTAAAAAGAAAATTAAATAATCTCATTTTGTTGCTAATAATAAAGAAGAAAACGCTATTGCAGATTAGATTCTAAAATGTCAACAGCAACACGCACACAAACATTCATAACTATTTACATGTCAAGGCTTAGAGGTTTTTCAGAGTGTCACAACAACAGAGAAGGTGCCAAGTCAGTGTCTAGCCTGATGGAATATAGAGGACATTATCAACATCACTCTGGTTTAATGTTTCCATCACTGCTCGATTCAGCCTGTCCCCGAACGTCACACTACTTTTACGAAGTATGTGACATTAGAGTGCAGCCTGTCCTCAGATCACCGGCAGGAATAAGGACACACAGCTTTGTTCAGAGTCTGTTAGAACCTCTACAATTATGATGGCTGATTCTCTAAGCGAGTCATAAGCACCAGTGACTGTTAACGGTCTTGCGCCGTCAAAATTGACATACCCCACCTTTAAAGTGTGTGTGTGAACAATGTGGTAATCTTCAGGTGATTATACATCCAAACAAGCGTCAGTATAAATGTGTTAGATTCCGTTAAAGCCAGAAGAAATAACCTCTTAAAATCTTACAAAGCTTTAGCTGGTCTGCCTCACTTTAAAAAAAAAAATCATTAAAGCCACAGGATGCAAAGTCTAGATACCAATAAAATACAGATATCAAGACACTCGGGGGGGGAAAAAAACAGAAAAAAAAACAGAATAAAACCTGTTTACATAAGAATATGTACATATTACTTACGGCTACGGCATGGGAGGAGCTTCCGTGAACGTGCAGGGCAGGAGTGTTATAGTGGGAAATGGCAGCTCTGGACAGTGTCGCTGGAGGGGTGAAGCCAACTGTGTGGCTGCCATATGAGAGACCTGTGACGGGGAGAGAGTGTCACACATTACATGTTACTTCATACGCGATGATTTTTGGTCCTGTGGTTTCTTTTAACACGAGTTCCAGTATTCTTAAGTCCGAGAGGGGGAAGTGATCTCGCTTACCAGAACAGAAAAACAGCAGAGCCTTGTTTTATGATTGGGCAAACATTTTGGCGGTAATCTGATATCACGCTGAATCACAAAAAGCCTGAGTCCACGTACCTTGAACCCGGAGCGACCTGGTTTCCATGGCATTGTACTTGCCGACAACAATAGGATTTAAAAGAATTCACAACCTGGCCTAGATTTGGATGATGGAATGTGGGAGATTTGGTTTAATTGTAACAAAAAAGGCCGTCAATAACATTGATTCCTGCATTTAATGTCCTCGTCCATCTACATTTCATTTCAGCCTTTCTTACGCCTACGTTTTTCATACTCAAGATGTCCACACAGAAGCTCACCAGAAGTTCAACGCGACCAAACTGAGCCCGTACCTAAAAACAATAGGTCCTGCTTTTGTTACTTATTCCTGTGGCGAGTGGAAAAATGTACAGCCAACAAGACGACATAAATCTTTACGGTGGGAGGGATTCGGATTTGACCGGCTGGTGTGGCCCGAGCCGCATGTTTCTGACCATCTAACGACAGCCTGAATGTAAAGTCCGATTCATTCAAATCTATTCCATAGTCTACATAAAGATGTAGACCCCTACGCTGTACCCACACATTCACCTCCCCGACAAAGCAGCTCAGTGTATGGTGACACGAACTGTAAAAGGTCCACTTGAAATGCTGAATTTATAGCAGACCATCCCAGTGCTGCTGCTTCTCTGTGAAGTTTACATCAAGCAGAAATATGGAGGAAATGGACAAAGTCTAACTCGCTGTACCAGAGTAACCTCAAAAGGAGGAAGTGAAACTGTAGATGCGACGGATTTCATCCGACACCTTGGATTTTATTATGACAGTGAATATAGAGGCAAGAAATTAGGTTACGGAGTAGTGGCACGGAATTGTTTCAGTCACTCCAGAGTCGCATGGAGACTTGCTATTAAGGGGCAATGTATCAGAGTGGAATGCACCCAAGCTACCATTCATTCTAATCAAACAATTCCTTGGATTTTCAGAGAAACAGGAGGGCTGCATATGCAGCAGGTTCACCGCAATGTGCCAGAAACCAGATAAGGGACAAAAACATATACGTCACTGTGGTCTGACTGACCTTTAAGAGTCTTCCACTTGTCTAAGGATATTTTTCCCCGACTCGACGTGAGATATGATGCTTTTCAAATTTACTTGTACACTTTACAACGAAGATAACGCTCCCGTGTGCTGCCAGATGAGTCATAACAACTGACACCAAAGGTGCATTTCTGATTGTCGTGTCAGCCGTCCGCTTTGTTACATAATACGCCTTGTTGGTCGCCGCACTATCTGGACAGTGGCCATCTCCGGTGCACCTACCGGGTGATATGGGTCGGCTGGAGCTCGGGGACGGGGTGTAGGGGATGGGGCTGGACACGGTCCTTGCTCGCAAGCCCTGTGCAGACATCTCATTGAAGTACCTGAGGAGGAGGAGGAGGAGGAGGAGGAGGAGAAGGGAGGTTCAGTGCATGAAAACTGGATTCATGCTAACTTGTTGCAGATAGAAATGAGAACAAGTGACGGTGATAATATAGTTACACAACAGTTTGATGTGATAAATCGCCAATAAAAGAAATTGGCACAGAATAATGGCGGGCTACAGCAGAAAGCTGTCTCCTTATCAGGTGTCAAGCCTCACTTGCCCACGCTGGTGCGTCATCCTATCAGCTGTCACTAATTAACCAGAGACCAGACAGTCGTACAGCGGACTCATCACATTTGGTGTAAACGCTGCCGCTGTTTGATCAAAGACGATCAGTGACGAAGGAACTGTCACTCGGGAGAGAGATGGATTAAGATTGCCGACCGTGACCTTCAGTAGTTGGAACGATTGGCCCATAAAAGCAAGGTGAGACAGTTTAACTCCAGAGCAGCTCTAGTGTCTCACTGCGGGTGTCCAATATTGAAAGAGAAAGAGATGAAGGAGTCGATAACATTTCAGAGATGAGCCATAAGCATGGTCATCTCCATCGTCCATCGACCGACCTGACCGCAATGTGACAACGAGCCCAAAATAGCGACAGAAAAATCACTGTTTGAGACTCAATGTGTATAGATTACATAGCTTACAGCTTTGTGTGTCTGCTCAGGGTTTTGTACTATTTACAGCGACACATACATGATCACGGTTACATATATGTACTGAAATGAATGTCAGTCTCAGTCTAATGTTCCCTATATGCATACTAGATGACGCATTGCACATGTGGACATAATGTACCCTTTCCATGTGATCTCTACATTTTGTCCTTTAGTGAGTTGCATGTGTGTTCTTCGTAGTATATCAAAGGGGCCTTATGGTAAAATTCCAATGTCCCCAATGCGTCAAATGGGGTTTTCTGTGACGGAGGGGCGGGAGCTCTACAGAGCGTTTAAGGGAGAAAGCAGGAGCTGGAGCAGTGGACGGTCCAAGGAAACTGCAGCGTTTTTTCCTGAGACTGTCAATATGTTCAGGTGGCGACACAATTTAAAAGGTGCCACCACAATAATGGGTAGAATATACAGCCATTGATACTGTAAATCATGGTTACGACTACTGTGTGCTAGTTTAACATCATTCTTTCTTTTGTTCTTTCATCTTTTCCTTCTTACGGGATCAGGGCCCCATCATCCACTCAGCAGGGTCAGCACTTTAAACGTCCACTGGAGCTAAATGCCTCTCCACTCCAGCGCACAGGCCGAGCCATTTAAAGTGGGATGAATTTGCTTTCATCCATTTATCCCAATTTGCTGATATATATATATATTTTTTTTTTTTTACCACAATGTTTTTTTATGCATCTGTCACAGTGTGTTGTCTGCCATGTCATCTTCTACCTCTCATCGTCCATCTCCAGACTGGATTCGCTCTCTGACAGTTGTCTGCACAGGGCCTCCCTGCGCTCCATCTCTCTCTGCAGCTTTCTCTGCAGCCGGATGTTCTCCTCCCGCATGTGCCGCTCCTCCTCAATGTACTGGGCACGTTTCTCTGTGTCTGGGGAGGGGAACGACGGAGAAACTGTTAAATCTTTGAACGGCTCATTAACAACAGCATTGGTATGCAAGATCGTCAGAATCGTTGCCCAAGTTAAAAAAAGGAAAAAAAATAAATAAATAAAAACTGCTCAGCAGGAGCTCAACCATCTGCTAAGGCCCAACATTCAACAACCCCACTTCTGCTAACACAAAGGATTATCTGTTAAGAAAATGGCATGATGTCACTGTTTCCAGTTGCAATACAGTCTTGCGCCTTGTCTCAGCCTGAGCCACGGTCTCACACTGGGCTAACAGCTCCCTCTAGTGGTGAAAACGGAACATGGACGACACCATCCATAATGATGAACAATTCCCATCTCAGATTTTATCCATCGAAATGAATCCAAATTTTGCAAAGATGCATTTTTTACAAATTCTGGTATAAATCGTTGTAGCCGTTTTGTCGTCGGCGGCCTCGGCAACATTACACTTCACGACAATCACCTGAGGCATTCATGTATGTACCACGGGCCGGTGCGTTAACTGGTGCCACGCTTGCTAATGTATTTCCATGCAGTATTCATGTGGTGATATAGAGGCAATTATAGCTGGGAAATATGTTTGATGAGATTATAAATATTGTATGGTGGGGTGCAGTACTTAAGGTCAGCATTCTGTTCTACTCCATGGCGTGAACACTCCGAGTTACAGGTTTCTGCTGATGGACTAAGGTTACAGGAGTGAACCACGTCATATCAGGACAGAGCTCTTTCCCCTTTTCAAAGACATTGTATTTGAAAGCCAGCACAACTTTCCTCTCAGTTTACAGTTGTACCATTTGTTTCAAGTGTAATGTGACCAAGAAGAAGAAGGCGATGAGACTGTAAACCGTGTCAACACAGACCCGGGGAGTATCCGGTTCTTTCTGATCGGCGAAACACAAACCGAGAGCGGGTGTAGGATGAATCTACCTGCCCCTGCCTCTAATCCGAGGATCGCTTTAACCAATCACATCCTTAATCAGCAATTAAGGGCACCGGCTAGCCCCCTGCGGCGCCCCATGGATCATGTGACGAGTGAACAGGCCACTTACGCTGCAGCTCAGTGGTACGGAGGCTTTTCTTAAGCCTCTCCACCTCGTTCTTCAGGAAGCGGATATGCCGCATCATGTTCTCCGGCGAGTCTATCTCCATGGAAACATCTCTCGGGGAGGGGGGAGCTGACACGGGCTGGTCCAACTTCTCCTGAAGAATTCTAGATCACAAAAAAAAAAACAACACAGAAATGATGGGTAAGATGGAGAGGGTTTTAAAAAAATAAAATCCATTTAAGAGCTTCTAGCTTTCACACGTGTCTGGACAAAAGCCTATTGGGTAAAGCATATGACACGATGTATTTAACGTTCAAAAACGCAAAAGCCTTCTCGGTCTGCTGCACCAGACTGCCAATTTTGATATTTCTGCGTATAGCAGGCCTGCCGGATGAAGTTTTTCACCCGACTGTAAATCACGCCTGTAAAAACATCACCTCTTAAAATATGCAAAATAGACGAGAAAGCTGCTATTATTCTGCGTCATGAGTGAAGCTGAGTCACTTCAGAATGTCAGGCGGGCGTTTTATTCACGCCGATGAATGTCTGTCAGTCAGAGGCGGAAAGGCGTGAAGAAACATTGTTGTGCAAAATAATTACTCTAGCGAGAAAGAGCGAAATATTTGCATAAATGCAAAAACTGCCAAAATGTTGCATCACGCCTCGTCAAGACCTTTTCTCTCTGTGGGTGTGAGGTTAAGGAAAATGTCTCCAGTCAGAAATGGAAATGAAATAAACATACAGATGTTTTCACTCGTGTACACGCATTCGCACTTTTAGTTGAGTCTAATGAGGCTGCATTCTGGACCTTTACTTACAGGCATACATACATGTGCATATACACACACATTCCTTCCTCTAATCCATGCACACACTCTCACTCACACACACATGCATGATTTACATGCTTCTTTCTTGCTGACTAGTGTATTTTGGTTTTATGATTTGTTTATGTGTATTTGTTCCTGCTACCACTGAGAATTGGTTCCCAAACATTTTACCTGGTAAAATAATAAATGAAACATATAAAACTAAAGCTTGGGTAAAAGAAACAATAGAAAGGGCCAACCCATTAGGTTTCACATTAACTAGTGAAAAACCTGAGGGACAGGTAATTAAGACGATCACATTGTATATTGATGTGAACCACAGGCTGCATTTAAAACTGTGGAAAGTCAGTTAGAACCTTAAGGTATTGATTCATCAGATTATCAAATGTTGTCATTCAGCACCTTTTCTCCGCCTCCAGTTTATCCATCCGTTTCCACAGCCTGTTGACCAGCGCCTCTTGTTCCTGCTCTAATGTGTTCTCAAGGTCGATCTTCTCCCGCCTCAACTGTGGAATGAAGACA
Organism: Chascanopsetta lugubris; assembly: GCA_016785325.1. Classification (NCBI taxonomy): domain Eukaryota; kingdom Metazoa; phylum Chordata; class Actinopteri; order Pleuronectiformes; family Bothidae; genus Chascanopsetta; species Chascanopsetta lugubris. The sequence goes on along the minus strand of JAFBJT010107487.1, from coordinate 51,364 downwards.
GAGAGTGACTTAGAGACAAGAGAGGGGGAAAAAAAACTCGACGATGGAAAGCATTCACCGACAAATATGCCGCACTGCAAAACCAAGGTCCCTGCCCAGATAAGCTTTTCTTTCTCAAAGCTGCAGTTTTTACACCGGCTTGTGAGGGACGGAGCCTGAGAGCGGACAGTCAACATCAGATTTCCTTCTCACCCGACGGCATAAAACAAACCTTCACCAAAATGTACAACTTACGATTATTTTTGTTGAGCGAGTCGATTACAGTTATGGTGAATACGCCATTTGGTTCAACCATCTTTGGCATTTCGTAGGCGTCACTCTGACTCATACCACGATGACTGAACAACTATGTTACCGCATGCATCCAAATCCTGTCCTCAGGAGACGGGGATGTTAAAGAACGGACTCAGCACACACAGGTTGGACACCTCCACATTACAAAGAGTTCTTTACAGCTTCCAATCAGGGTGGGTGATCTTTTTGGCAACTTGCGTGACCACAAAAATTGGACACACGAGTTCGGGGATGTGACGCTCGCCAAACATGAGGGGCCGTGGCTGACCGAGTTGCGCGTACCTGTTCCAGTGTTAGCTGCTTGGAGATGGTTTCATTCTCCATCTTCTTGATCTTCTTCATGAGCTTGTTAACCTGGAACTCCTGCTCCTGCTCCAAGTGCTGCTCCAACTCTGCCTTCTCGTGCTGGAGCTGGGGTGGAGGGCGTTGTGGGGGGGGGGGGGGGGGGGGGGGGGGGGTGTGGGGGGGGGGGAAGAGGAGGGTGGTGATTAAAACAAAGATGATGAGAGAGAAGGAATCGGGGCAGGCGCAAGAGAGACAGGCTTTGTGGTGAGTCATGTAAAAAGCATTTGATGACCACAGTGAATAAATATACAGTAGTGTTCGATCATCACATTCAGCTTTGCACACGGTGGATAAAGCTGAGACTTCGGTGGAGCCCAAGTTGCGATTCCTCTTGAATCGTGGTTTTTAGATTCCCGGAAGAATAAACAGGGTAAAATAATGATTTGGCAGCCAACGCAACCGAGTCTGGCAGCTCACCAGTACAAAGAACGGGTGTGGCGCAGCACTGATTTAAACTGGGATGGCTGTGTGATGGATTACACAAGCGATTACTTATTACAGGGGAAAGGGGAAAGGCAAATGCAGCTATGGGAAAAGACCTGAAGAGAAAAATTGTACTTTCCATTGTGGGACCGACAGAAACCTCAAAACGAGGTGGTTCGTCTTAACAGACAATGACTGCAGTGCATTCATAATTGAGCGTCCTGGCTGGCATAAGAGCCGACGGAGTTCTGACACAGCCAGCTCAGCCACTTTCTTCTAATTAACAAATGAGGAATTTAAGGAATTGTTTAGACAGGGCCCCTCCCTTTACCTACTACAAGTGCTAGCGACTGTACGCCCACAGGGCCTCTGCCACACTGTGCTGTGTGGTGAATGGTGGCTGAAAGTGAAAGTACAGTATGTCTCTTCACTTTCCACTTTCAGCCTGCAGACACCTTGAGATATTTCATCCCCATTGGGTTGCAGTAGGGGCCGTATATAAGCACCACGAGCACACTAGCAAAGTGTGTATACACATAATGTTGAATACGACGCTATAACAGCCTTTTTACCTCTCATTGAAACATTTTCCCCCCTTAAAGAAATTACATTTTATTGGCATCAGTGGAATGTATATGAATTAACAGTGTCTGGCTCATAAAATGAGCTAAATAAGAGGCACTGATTTATATCCTTGCTGAGGCCGAGGTATAATTTGGCTCCTGAAGTTTATAAAAACTTCTACAAAAATGTCGAGAGTAATGACGGGGGGAAAATACAGTGCAGAGAAAACACAGCACAAACGTGGGAGTGTCGACACACGGAGTAAAACAAGTGACGGCATTTCCTCAATCACCACATGAGTGAAACCCATGTATACAAGGATATGTATATACATACATACACACTATGTGCCATTTGTCAACACCAAGCCTACAGACACACGTCTGCTTTATGTTAAGCATAAAGGCAAGACAACAATACCCCAAACAAGTCCGTCCGTGTGACCTGAAACAGAGCCTGCTGAGGCATTTGCATGTGTGCTGTCCACGGTCCCACTTCATGACACATCAACAAACCATTAGTCACCCAACAGCTAGCCACTGAGAGTGTGCATAAACATGATGTGTGCCTGGGAACGAAAAAAAAAAAAAAAGATATGGAAAACAGACACAACCAAATAACCAACAGACGGGAGGAGAGTCATTTGAGAGTCATTTAGAGGAGCTAGCGGCCGCAATGAAGTCATCTTGAGCCTCAACAGGCTTCGGGCGAGTACCGGGACGGTTGATGATAATGCACGAGCTGCTGCGCACTCAAACACGGGGCACCGTCCGTGGATACACACCCAGTGGGCTTGTGCCGAACACGACCCAGCCACAAACTTCTCGTAATGGCGCATTAAGGGAGACGTCACTACGGCAGAGCAACGGGCGCCTACAAATGAAATGTACGTAATGCGTCGTGCCGCCTTGTTCAAACTCACTTGCATGAGTTTCCTTGACAGTTCGTTGGTGAGAAATTCTTCTTCCTTCTCATAATTGACCGCCAAGGTCTCCTTCTCCTTCTGCAGGGCCTGGATCTTCTTGAACAAGGTGTTGCTGATGAACTCCTCCTCCTGCTCCGCTCTTGCTTGCTGTGGGAGGGAGAGGACGAGAGGCAAAGATCAGCGATTACGGCACATAAATAAAAAAAAATTTAAAACTTACTTTCGGGATTTTTTTATAAAGAACAATTGCGCAAACCGGAGTGTGCAACACCTAAATTCCACGGCCGCGAAATGTGTCAGCAAAAGAGGAAGCAGACTTTTGCCCCCAATGAGTCAAAGGGTGCTGCGGTCACGGGTGATAGACGAGTGAGGGGAAGAGTGAAACATGGGAGACGGCTTGAGACAGCTCCAGCAGCTAGCATTACAGACTGATGATACCTCTGCCCCTGTTAGCACCAGACTCAGATTCTCCACCCTCCGTCTGCACTGACCTCACAGATCACACTCTCTGTTCCTGGAGGCTGGAAACCATTAGTCACTTGGTCAGAAACGTTGAGGAGGACAATGGAAATCGAAAATGCTACTTGAGCCTGACACGTCCAGGAGGAGGGGGGGGGGCAGGTTGCAGTGTGTGTGTGTGTGTGTGTGTGTCACTTGCCAACATATGAGCCTGGCATTTAGCTAGCTCGCTAAGTTTGGCCTACATACTTCCATCTGCCCATCAGATCGGTTACACATTAGTCCGATCCTGGGGCGGGGGGAGTAGGTTAGCATGAAGATATGTGACGCATCGCCCCGTGCCAATGCTGCTACCGGGCTATTTATTTCACCGTGTGCGTCAGATACAGTCTCTCCCCCTCTCTGCTGGACGTAACGTGGTGACAATGTCTACCACTGGCTTAACCAGCTGGCCACACAGTGAACCATCAGCCCGCTAACTTGCAGCGTGAGCTAATTAACCGCTTTGAGTGCCTTCGCCGTTAATAGCCGCTAAGCTATTGAGGGGCAGATAACAAAACAGGGCTAAGTGACAGGCTAACGCTGTGTGCCCCACCGCCTAGCAACCGTTGGCTAAAGTAGCAACACATCTCAACCAGCGCCTACTAGCTCGTGGCTAGCATAGGCAGGGCTAGCACTAGCACAACACCACATTGCCGTCTTCAACACGGAGCTAACACTGCAAGGCAACTCGCCGAGTGCGTTAGCATTGGGTGTTTAGCGCCCCACGGACACCGCCAGCCACACCTGGCTGACTGACAAACGCTGTATAACAAGTGGCGTGGGGCTAGCACGCAGCTAGTTAGCTAGCTCCCGTTACTCACAATGGTGACGCTAGCTTTGCGGAGGTCCCGATTCTCCTCCTGCAGGGCTTTGCACTTGAGTTTGAACGTCTCCAGCTCAATCTTCAGAACTTTGTTCTCCTGCTGTAGGGAGGCCAGTCGGTTCGTCAGCTCCTCCAGCCGAAACTGCGAGATCACTATGCTCGGTTTGCCAGAATTCGAGGCGGAGGTCGACATCGGGGTGGCCGAGCTGCTGCCCGCTCCGTCGGTGTCGCTCTCGCTCGCGCTGTCCGCCATGGCTGTGTGACGGTGTGGAGAAAGGGGAGAGGACGGTAGTGGTGGTGGAGCTGAGTGAGCACAGCACACAGCAGAGGGCTATGGTACACCGTGTGACCTTGCTCACGCATGTCTGCACAGCGCCCCCAACAGGACGTCTCCAGTACCGCCCAGTGCACCATTGATATAAAACTGGAAATAGAGATGTTTTTTTCGTATCCTCCATCCTTGAGTGGAACAAAGTGATCTGTACTATAATGTGTGTGTCTGTATGTATGTATATGTACATAAATATATATATGTATATGTATACTGAGATGAGAGCATGTACTGTATTGCACTGTGATAGTATCTGACTAAATAAAGGCATTATATTACTATTTTATAATGTCAAGGTTACATTATATCACCATATATGACTATTTCATAACGCTGAACATTACTATCTTATGTAGCCATGGTACATTATGACACTATTTTGTGACTATTTTGTGTAAGACAACTACAACACAATCATACAAAGTACAAGCCATAATTGTACTCTTGTATTAATCTATCAGACATTATTAGGAATCAATATTAGGCTTTGAGATATCATTAGAGTATTGGGCAGAGCTATAAGACATAATAATAATACAATAATAGGATGGTAAGGCTGACTGCATAGACTTGTATCAGTGTTAGCATTGTAGCTTTCTTAAATTTTAATTTAATTTCAGTAATTATTTAGTAGTTTTTTCTAATCATACTTAAAAAAAATCTCACCTTATTGTACTTTTCCAGAATTTCCATTTTAATTCTAATTAAATGTAATGTAATATTATAAAATGATTCTGTATCTCCTTTCATCTCATCTGCCATGTCTGCAAAAATACTTACTTGAGTAAAGGGCTATGAAATGTGAATATTAAATCAGGCAGCGCGTTGGAGAGGCAGGAAGAGGTGGCAGTGCTTCAAAGTCGTTATTTCCACCATAATTAGTTTTTCGACTGAAATCAGTCATAATGAATCTTCACTGCCTGCTGCTTTAAGCACATTAAGAATCCACTCTGGAGAATTTGACTTAAAGGTCCATTGACGGAGGGGACACAGTAAATACATGACTGTGAAGAAAGCCCCTCATGACATCACTCTGCGGCAGCCCTTTACGTTACTTACATAACCAAACAGTCAAGGACACCAAGACAAGAAGAGAAACCAGCGTTACTGCGAAATCAATGCGTTTTTATTTATTCATTTTTTTGTAAATTTTTTTTAGGGTTGATTTTTTTTTTAAAGACGTCTGAAACATTTGTGATGGCATCATTGCTGCTATAGCCTCTAAAAGACCTTGAATAACCAAAGTGCTAGAATAGTTACATTTCAATGGCTTCACGCTGTTAGTAAGAATTGTACATCAAAAAATCTCCTCAGGTGAAAACACACATCCAACAAAATGGACAGAGAATTGATAGTTCAACCATAGCAAAGGGTCCCTATACCCCTCGATTGACATAGTAGTGTATGGAGATGTGAAACAAACAGCGCCCGACCTGATTTCATTTAACCCCGCCCTCAACCAAAAAAAGGAAAGGAAAAAAAAGAAAAGAAAAAGTATTCATGTCCACAGCATAGACATCAGCATACTGAGCCATCGCACCAGTAGAACACCACACTTTTAACTACATGGGCATCTAATGAAAACCAATACAAAGAGAAGTCCCGGTATCATGTCAAGTTCTGCCGACACTGCATACACAGACTCTCAAGCCTAAAAAGATCACACAGTTTCAGAGTTGAACACAATTTATTCGATGCTTTAAATAATTGCTTCTCGACCGTCCAGTGTTTTTTTTGTTTTTCTTTATCGTCATACAATGATGCTATTCAGAGCTACAATCAAATAATGTCTTTAAGTGTCGCTAATGTGAGTATTTGAGGTTTTTAAATTAAGGTAATATTTCACCAAAACAAAAACAAAAACTTGAGAAAAAAAAGAAAAGAAAAAAAAAAGAAAATGCCCCTTGGTTGTTTCTCCTCGAACACCACAGCAGCCGTTAGGAAACCAAATCGACACACTGCTAAGATGATTACAGACAGTCTAACAGTGCACAGAGACTCCTACACCTTATAGCCAATACGCAACAATAACAGTAAGAGTTTTACAGCGAGCCAGCCCCCCGAGCCTTTTACATTCAGATTATCTCCTCCTCTCCGAGCAGAAGCCGCTCTCTCCGCTTTTTTTAAACACAGACACAGACATCACACCCCTGGAGAAGCTAACGTTTTCCTACTCATCCTCACACACCAACGCACCCCCCCCCCCCCCCCCCCCCCCCCCTCACACCCCACCGCCCCCCCCCCCCCCCGCCACCCACATCCCCCCGCCCCGACATGATAAATGCTTATAATGGTTTTCAATTTAAAATATAAAATCGGTGACGGATGATTCGGGCTATATGTGTACACAGATAAAGGGTTGTATTTGTCATTTTGAATACAGTGTTTTGCAAACTTGTAAAAATCGTACTTAAAATAATGTGAACAGCATGCATGAAAATAGGAGAACTCTGAAAGGCTGCGTCCTCGCAGGATTAGATCCACTCCCACTTTGGGGGAGTTTTACTGAAATTTGATTTTTTCTTCTTTTTTTTTAAAGTGGAAATTTCCCCCTGTTAAAATCAAACCAGCATTTATTTGTTTCTTTTAAATTCTCATGTACAAACATTATACCTGCTCTAATAATAATAATAATAATAATAATAATCATCATTCATTATACAAGAACCTGTGAAGTTACACTCAAATCTTTAAAAGTGGAACTGTTTCGATGAAATCTCGAAAGCACTTTGAAAAGTTTGACTCTCCTCCTCGGTGCCTCGTGCCCTTTGTTGTTGGTTTTTTGTTTAAGAATTTTACATGTTGTCGTTTTATATACAGAAAAAAGCTTTTGTGTTAGTCTAAGTCTTAAAAAGGAAGAAGAAAAAAAAAACAATTTACATCCTGACAACAAATGGGTTCAAGAGAAAAACTATAAGGCGAGTGTTGAAGTTTGAAGTGTTCAATTCCATTTTCGTTTTTGAGTTATTGTGTCGTTCTTTCCACCCGTGGCGTGGAGCGAGCTCTTGTGCCATCTTTGGTCACAATTGCACCTGTGGTTGCCAGGAGGCGGAGTCTCTCGTTGTCTCGCAGCGAACGACGCTCCCTCCTCCCTCCCTCTCCTCCTCCTCCTCCTCCTCACAAGACTCTGGGTGGACCGATGGCGAGTGTTACTGTCTCACACAAAACGGGAAGCGGGGTCATTGTCCAACGGGTCCACCGCGGCGGGAGGGCGAGATCCTCCCCGGGTCTTGTTGATTGACAGGAAGTGAGTTTTTTCATGCTCATGCGTAAATCAGAGGGGTCGACTCCTCGCACGTGAAGACCAATACTTTGAAGAAGATGGCGGTGGACTGGACCCGCACCTGAATTAGTCACACGGCAACTCTTCAGCCCTCTGAACACTTAGTCCCAGGAAACATCAAACTCGATTCCTGTACACCTGCAAAACACAACGTGAGACAACATATGTGTCAGTGGAACTGGAGGTAACGGTTGTAATGGTTGAATCGATGTTTTTTTAAATTAGTATATTATTTATTGATAGATAATAAATACTACAGGTCATATATATGAGTCACTATTAAACAATAAATGTTATATCTAATATTTCTTTAAATAACACATTATAAAATGATGTATTATATATTGTAGTTGTTGCTATTATCACCATCAGCATCCTCATCATCAAAAAGAATAATAATAATTATAAAATAAATAAGAACCGTTTCCCGTGACACCGCAGTTTAGACTACTGGTATATTTTTTATTAGAATAATGTTAAATGCCATAAATGTATATTAGAGAAAAACATGTGCATAGTTATGGATGTAATTATACTAAATCACATGACCCACAGAAACCCCGTTTACTCGTCTGAAACTCATCTCGCACCATCACTATCCTTCACATCTTTATGCAACAAAATGACAAGTGAAACGAGAGCCGATAGCGTTGTTATGGCGACCTCAGTTACCATGGAAACTCAGGCTTACAGCAGTGTCATACTATTCCTAAGTCACTTTTGTACAGATGGAACGATTCAGTGCAAAAGCCAACAACAACAACAGCAGCAGCAGCAGCAACAGCAGTGGGGATTAAGCGTCTGGCCGCTGGGATAACAAACTCTTTTGGGAGGCTACAAAGCTGATGGTGAGTCGGGGATTTACGGGACAAAACCAGGCACATGGGGGGGGGGGTCATTGTGGTAACATAATGCTGAGGTGTGGACCCTCCCTCAGTTCGGCTTCCATTGTAACTGCTCCCTATTCACGCGTGCACATGGCCCCCGGACGCAGAGGGCGACCACAGCCAGGGATCAGTCAGCCTTTTGCAATTTGAGGGACACGGAGCAAACATCTGGGGAGTTCACTCAAATAACTCGAGTTGGAAAAAGACACTGATTTGACCGGAACCACAGGAGGACATTTGGTCTGGATTTGTCCACAGTTCAAAAAACTAAAAATACCTGCGTCTCTTCCATTTTGTTCATCTGCACATCCTGTCTTGTTTTTCAAAACACAAACACAAACACTCCCCTGAAAGCACAAAGTGTCCTCGTCACATCACTGTGTGTGTGTGTGTGTGTGTGTGTGTGTGTGTGTGTGTGAGAGAGAGAGAGAGAGAGAGAGACAACGTGATAATTAGTGGCACTGTGAGGCATATTTCTGAACTTTAGACGGAGTCAGGAAAGAAAAGCAAGAGCGGGCATGGGTGTCATCATCTGGTGAAACGTTAAATTATTCATTTTAGAGAGAGAGAGAGAGAGAGAGAGAGAGAGAGAGAGAGAGAGAGAGAGAGAACACACAAGTACAGAGTGCAACAGAGTGCAACAGTAGAGGTAAGGATGGGGTATGGCTGCATGAAGGCATCTTTTCCTCCTGCCACGTAACAGTGATCATCTACTTTAAGAATGATTATGACTCTAGACCAAACGTGCAGTTCACAGGGTGGCCACTTGAGGCTGGCTCCAAAAATGAGTCAATCCCCATAGACTCCCGTGTTCTAATGGTCAACTTTAGAGGTGAATCGAACATGTTTAAAGCCTGATACAAACTAGTTTTGGTCCCAATCCATTTTTTTCCATACTTGTTTATTTTTGAATCGAGGTTTGAAATTGCGCATAATTGAGGGGCGTGGCCTTTTGAGTGACACCTGGGCCGGCCTGGCACGTTCTACATGGATGCATCGACAGCACCATGGGCCAATCCCAGCTCTACCTGAGCTCCGCCTCTTTGTCTGTTTTTGGATGAACCAGGAAGTGGGAGGAGTTGGGCATCGGCGAGATGGCGACAAGCGAACCTCCCGCTACGAGCCTCAGAAGCACTCTGCAGAAACATGGCTTCATGGACACTAGGTCCATCTTTGTCTCTACTTTTAAAATCGATGGCATTTTTAAAAGGGAATTTCATGGGACTTTACTTTCCACACTGCTGAGGTCAACGACAATACTGCACAGATACTACACGGTATACACACAACCAGAGACATGTATTAGGAGGCAGTAATGGGTCGTACCTGAAAGAAGAAAACCTTCCCTATGAGTGGAGCTTCTTATCCCCCGACCTTCTCTCATCTTTCCTCCTGCTGTTCCTCGACACGTCTCCCTGCTATAAGACACACACACACACACACACACACACACACACACACAAGGAGGAACTGGTGAGTCACGATGTTATTTTCCTGTGATCAGAGACAAGCAAGGAGCAACCCCACACACAAACCTGGAAAAGGCAAAGGAGAAGTCAAACCACACACACACACACACACACACACACACACACACACACACACACACACACACACACACACACACAC
>JAFBJT010107487.1:8305-41320 GCA_016785325.1 Chascanopsetta lugubris | reverse complement strand
ACACACACACACACACACACACACACACACACACACACACACACACACACACACACTGAGGGAGCAGTTAGTTAGTATTTGATTGAGTGTTAGGGAACAGAACCAGGACCCAAACCACACAGCAACCAGGCATCTGGACGAGGGAGAGTGTTTGTAAAGTTAATGAAAGAGGCATTGATTAGTCACTCGGTGGAATAATCAGTGAGAAAGAGCAATAAAGCCACAGGGTCAGGAGGTGCTGAGTCAGCGCCCCCTTTGTTTTGTAAACACAAAGGACACCACACTGTCAAAACACAAAATGCAAGGCCGCATTTGAACACGGCTGAGGTTCTTTTGCCCCGGGAGAAAAATATTGAGGAGAATAACCCAGATCAACAGTCACAACGACGGCGCAGTTCACCTGAACCAGCAGCAGTCTGACAGTTCCACTGTGGAATGCGACTTAAAAGCTGCACTGAGATGCAGGTTCGAGCTGGTTCAATGCATAAATTACATACGGTATCGACTCAAAGTGCAGTTTCAGCAATAATTCATTTTCAACCCCTGATTTACATGCAACTATGGCATTGGTCTGCATCTGCTTCTTTGGGAAAAAATTGTTGGTATTAAGCAAGATTTACATTTGCTGATGGCTCTGACTGGATTTAAAGGTACGTCACGCAATTTTTTGAGAATTAAGGAGAATGGTGCCACGTTCATTCAAAATACTCAAGTCAGGTTCAACAAGTTCAAAGTAATGTCAACCTGTGGAACACATAAAGACTTGAATGTGAGAGCACATTTATCTTTGATAAATTCATAAATAAACTTAAAATATCTACAGTTTTGAGCAGAGTTTGGTGGAAACTTTCCACCCAGGATTGTGGGTAATACCCACAGTTCAGTTGTGCTTCATTGGGATGACAGAGTCATCTGTTGTGATATAGTGTTGCTTATAGAGGTTGCTAAAGAATTGTTCAGCATTATGCTGCTAAATCAGACCTTTTGGACACGAAGCATTGCTCGGTGCAGCTTTGAGACAAACTCCCGCTTCCACCATGAACCTCCCACATGCTGATGCTTCCTGACACGACCATCAAACAACATCCCACACATCCAGGTACACGCGCTGTGCCAACCTCAGACTCCTCTTCATACAGAATGGGACTGTGCTCAAGGTCTCGCAGCCAGCCGTCATCTCCTTGGTTTTCCGGTGTGGGAGTGGAAACCCTCCGGATGATCTTCCTGATCACCTAACCCCCACACAAAGGGACGAGGGAGAGAATCCTCATGTGTCAAAGGAAAATGCTCTCCTCTCCGTGTGGCTGGATTGATTGCAGCTGGGTAGGAAACGTATACGTTACTTTTCGACTGATGAGGTTACCATCACAGTCCATGTAGTGCTCCTCTGTCATAGACTCTCCGGGCTGGTTCCTTGCCTCTTCCCCCTGCAAGTACTTCTGGTTAGCACACGGACTCAACGGCTCGCGGAAGATTGAGATAAAACAATCCATCCCACCACCACACCGAAACAACAGCTCAGGAGAGGAGATCCAACACCTACTCCACAAAAGCATATAAACACAAATATGTCTACGCACACACGTATTCACACCAACGAGGACTACTACGACAACATCGGGGAAGGCTACTGATACACACACCAGACTGGCCACGTCAGCCACACCAAAGCAAACCAAGCCGCTGCCCCAGCCTCGGCTCCCGAGTACCTTTAAAATGAGGCGGCGTCTGAAGATTCTGGTGGTTACGGTCTGTTCTTCCTCAGAGGCAGAATCTACACTAACCTGCTGCGGGGGAACGTGATATGAGGTCATTACACAAAACACGCGGAAAAGTCAGGAGGAGATAGAACAATGTACGAGGGAGAGGATTGGTTAGTCAGACACGTTTATACGGATACGAAACGACGAAATACCACAGAATCGATGCAGTACAGTGCAGGAATGGGCTCGAGTTGTTCCTGTTGTTGACGTTGTCATTTGAGTTGCGTTTCACGTCTCAGACATTTGCACATGTGCTGATTTTGGCTACAGTGTATTAAACGCATCATCATCATCATAAGTACAGTAAATGCCCATCTCCAAGTACAGAGCCTCGGTACAAATAAAGACATTAACATCTGACATTGTAACAATTGACAAGTAGTGTGTTTATCAGTCACATTACCTTGACTTTTTTCTCCGACACCAGCGCCCCCTCCTCCTTTCTGCCGTTCGATGACTCCGAGGAGCCGTCCTGAGGTGAGTGCTTCGAGCTGTCGCCGTTGTGCCGGGATCTCCCTGATTCGGCCCGAGACGAGGAGGTGATGGAGTCGCTGGAGTTCTCTTGGCTGTTGGGAACGCAGCAAAGAGGGTGTTGGGGATTGCTGCGGAAAATGGGATTTCCAAATTCCTATTTGTCAGGGTCACAGGACGGGACGTACCTTTCCCGTCTGTCCAGCAGGTCTGAGCTGACACTGCGGCCGGGTGTGGGTGGTTCCACATGAACACTGGATGAATCGCTGTGCCAACCTGTAAGTGAACACACGTCTTTTTCTGCCTGTTCAACCGCATCAATAATCGCCTGAACCCTGTCCTGGACCATCTCTCCATCCTCCTCCTTTTCCTCTGAGGCCTCCTCGGTCCTCTCTTCCTCCAACACCAGAGTCCCCAGTGCCTCTTCGAGGGATTGTCTGTCTCTTTGTCCCTCCTCCTCTTCCTCATTGGATCCAGACTCACTTGACTGGAGGTCTCCCAGTGCCTCCACCCAGGCTTGTGGGGAGAGTCGGGCCATGGCCTGATCCTCCGTTGCCTGATCCCCACACAATTCTCCATCTCTACTCTCGTGGACTGTACCGTCACTTCCTACTTCCCCTTTTTGCACCTCTGGTTCTTCTTTAGAATCCTCTTTAACCGTCGCTCCCTCTATTGTGGTGCAACCTTTCACCAGTTCTTGTTCTATCTCTCTCAGATTCTCCTGTTCTCCGGTCAGACCGTGCACACCTCCTTCTTCTACCTCCGTCTTCTCACACTGTTCTGTTACAAGCTGCTCTTCCACTTTCTGTTCCAACCAACTTTCACTTTCCTCTGCCAACTGCGACCTATCTTTTGTTATCATCTCACATTTTCTTTGCACATTTTTGATCAGGTCATGCTCCACCCACTTTAATCCATTTTCCTCTGCTGCAACCATCTCAGCAACGTTCTTTTTCTCTTCTGTCACTTTCGTTTCACATCCTTTCAAACCTACATCCCCCTGCAGCCAATTGGTGGCTCCCATCTGTGATCCTCCTATATAAGCTCTGTCAGGTGATGAAGGAGTTACCGATGATATGGATGACAGAGACGGGGAGGACGTGATGTAAAACGTGTCAACGTCTAATGCGGGGAAGGAGGGTGACCTTGGCCTGTGGCTCGGCTCCAGTTCATGACAGGACCGGTCCTCCTCCTCGCTAAGGAGCAGCTGGTCGTTCAGAGCGATGTGGGGCTTTCGGACCTTGGGGGGATCGGGAAGCTCAAAGACGGGGAAAGACAGGGAGAGCTCGCAAGGTCTCGGGGGGCTCCTGGGAGGGCTGCTGGGCTCTCTGCTACCGGGTTCTATCTCGGGGCTCCAGGGCAAGGGCTGAGGCTGGGAGTGTGCCAGCAAAGGGGAGTCTGGTTCGTGCTGGTGGTGATGAGCAAGAGAAGGGTTGGGGGTGACGGGGAGTTCGGGCTCCAGGAAGTGGGGGTCCGAGTGCAGTGCGACGGGAGACTGCAGCTCGGCTAGAATGCTCTGATAATCTGCAGGTGACAGGATGAGAGATGTAGAGACGTATCCACACTGAACCATGCCACAACACAAAATAATACACTGACACACACACACACACACACACACTTACACAAATACACACCATATGATGACAATGGCACAGAGGTTGAAATGTAAAGCATGTATCCAGAAAACCACCCGCTGAGACAATGACACATCAGCCACTGGCAACAAACATGCAGTAAAATGGACTTAATACCTAAAATATATACTTTACTGTATATGTTTGAAACAACACGTGAATAAAAACGAATGTAGGTAAAGGAGTACATTCACATTGACAGCTGCTGTTGAGATGAGACATTCAAAATGGGATATGTTAGCGACATAAGGCCATATTACTCTCATTCAGCATAGAATGCGATGAGGGTCAGATATAAATAGTTGCCGAGGTGTTCTGTCACATGCTCAGATGAGATGAGATGAGAGTTGTAAGGAACAGTGGAGGAGACAGAGCGACATGAAGGACCAAGCTAGATGTACATTTCCATTGACGACGGATCAGCACTTGTTCGAGTGGTAGGTGGAAGGACGGGGGAAGCGTAGGTGCACTGGCAAGCGGGACAGGGGGAGAGGGAGCGGAGGGGAGGGGAGGAAGGGGTGGGGCTTGGACACGGGGAGATGGGAGGGATGGGAGACATGGAGAGAGGGGTGACAGGGCGGGAGGTCAACAGAGAGTCTTTGCTTGGAGAGGCTGCGACACAGGGTGAGACTCGGCCTGATGGGGGGAACGAAATGGAGGAAACGGGTATGGTGATTGGTACGTTTGGGTAGGGGTCTGTTGTGGGGGGATCGGGGGAGTTGTCGGTGGGTGTGGCTGCTTGTTTGGAGGGGGAAGTAGCATGAGAGGACAGGCCGGAGGTAGGAGTGATTGAATTTGCAGGTTGTGATGGGTTTAGAGTTGCAATAGTGGAGGTTGGGGGACATGTAGCTGAAGAGGGAAAGGGTGTTGGGGAATTAGGGGTAGAGTTAGGCCCTGGTGAGGCAGGTAAGGGCGAGGTGATGAGGGGGATTGGTGAGGTAGGCAAGGGTGAGGTGATGAGGGGGATTGGTGAGGTTGGGTGTGGTGAGAAAGGGAAGGTAGGGGATTGACAGGGGTTGGCGGTGGGGCCTTGGGGAGCGAGACATGAGTGAGCCGAGGAGAAATTGAACTGCAGCTGTTTGAATTGCGCAGGAGGAGCCAAGTCTTTGAGTGAGATGGAGGATTCGTAGCTGGGCGAGCGGCGTGGCGAGAAGGTGTTGCAGTGCAATGTGGCAGTGGGTGTGAGAGGGGTCGGCGGCGGGGTCGGGGTCTGCGATGGAAAGTAGGGGCTGGGAGTCTGCACGATGAACGCGGCTTGGGAGCTTCCGGGAGTTAAGGGGATGATAATGCATACTATAGAAAAAGGGATGAGGCAGGATATAAAGAGACAAAGAGACAAAAAAAAAAGAGAAAAACAGAAAAATGTGAACTGGAAAAGGAGAAGAGAAATTGTTTGATGTGAATCATGCTGACACAACAAGACAATGAATGGCACGACTGAGGGAGGTGTGGACGTGAGGCAACACATGGCTCTTAACTTGTTAAGAGAGGGTATGTGCCGTTAACAGCAGAGGGCGCTACTGTGGAGAGGAGGCGGGAGGCAGGAGGAGGCAGGAAGAGGCAGGAGGCAGTCTGGCTTCAAGAGGAAGAGTTTTCTCTCATCTATCCAAAGAAGGCTCAGAGGAACTGGAGGAGAACTAGGAGAACTAGGCTACATTAATAAAGGAAAGTCGATGCTAGAGGGTTGTATTATTACTGCATAAGTCAGACATGACTGAAGGACATTCAAGTAGTTATGATGCATGCACTTAGTGGATATCTGTGACAACTGGATACACTGCTGATGCTGGGATTAATTTCAAGAACAGATCAAACAATATTTGTGTTGTCGAGGATTAGTGCGTAATGAGGTCAATAACTGGCATTTGGACCCAATACGTTTTTGCAATAAAAATTAGGCTTCAGCTTAGATTGGCCGTCACTGGTGTAACATCTAGCCAATCAGATATGGTTGTGGGTGGGATCAAATTAATCGGCAGATAATGACAGAATACTGACTATCAGCCTGAATATTAACCAGGCTGATGACCACAACCAAGTAGTATAGAATATTTCAGTGGCATATGAACTATACAATGTGAGAATCGGGAATGTACTCTGGAAACAATGGGAACCAGTTGTCAAAATGAAATCCAGTTCTAACTGTAAATCAGTTTCACTACAGATATGAACGATAGGACTGTCTGCATGCCATCCATGCACAGGAGCAGCTAAAAGGTAGCAGGTAGAGGTAAGAGGTCAGCTAAACAAAGCTAAACGTTACCATCAGCCTGATCCCGGAAAACAGCGTTATCATCGGCAAAACATCTCGTGCCTGAAATGTTACCATAGTCGAATATTGGGCCCTCCAGCAAAGTCACAATATCCATGCGATTGACTTTGGTCAGCACTGCAGTTAAGGCATCCGCTGTGGCAAGAAACAGGAGGAGAATCAAAATGTGTGATGAGTGATATCTGTTGGGTTAAGAAATGGAACTCTTCAGAAATCCATAGTTTCATAGTTTATTTTTGTTTAACATTGAAAGATAAAAGATTCAAAACAGAATGCGAGAAATCGTGACAAAAAGATGTTCAAATAGTCAGACAAAAAGGAAGTGGTCTTACTTGTGGCATTTTTCCCGTCTCGACTGACCCATTTCTTGAGCAGCATGAAGCTCTGTGCTGTCAGAGAGTTGGGGTTCTCTAGTCTGATGTGGTTGATCTCATCCACTGTGAAATTCATCTCCCGGGCCAACTCTGCAACGGGACAGGAAGAGCAACTCAAGAGTTACGCACTCAAACTTTACTGTGCAGTACTCACTGACGTCATAGTGCCAGTACTGAATTACATATTAAGATACATCCCTGCAGCCATTGCATTATTACTTGTCTTTGTGTGATATTCAGTTGGCCTGGAGATGGCAGTACATTGCAGGGTTTGAGAGACATAGGAGGTATGAGGAGTAGGGCTCACCTGTCCAACTGAGCCCCAGGTGATCTGCAACGATGGCCATGCGCAGATCAGTTCGCTCACATGGACTCTGGGGACCTGGGAAGATAAAGGACATTGACTCATCAGTAACATTTACATTCACATTACCCTATAAGATGATGTAAGAGAAACATAAACATGTACATAACGTTCCTTTTCTGGCCACTTATTCACTGTAATCGTTAACGTTAATCGAGATGGTGTTAACATAATAATTCGTCGTAGCATGTTGCTGTTAGTATAGCTGTAATATATGTTCGCTACTATTTTCTGGATGGCAAGAAAAGGATATTGCACACTTGAGACATTATGACCAACTGAAACACGTTCATAGAGTAAGTGGTGTTCTATGTTTAGTGTATCATCTAAGCAGGCAGTAACAACAAAGCATAACATATCTCTCGACGACATAGTTCTACAAATCTAGGGTGGAAGATTCTATGTTAGGATCTCAAATGTTGACATGCGAAGACGCCTTTGTGTATCCATGATTAAACTACTTAGATTAAATGACAGTAGAAAGCATGAGAGATTATTGACTACTAGAGTAGCTTTGGTAGCCACCCTGCACAGACAGACAGACAGACGGACCGGGGAGGTGTCAAACAGGGGACTGGTTGAGCCGGTGTACCAGTCACTACTACTGTCATGCTCAGTCTACAATATGGGGGTTAAAAGGGGTTGAAAGTGGGGGTGGGGGGGAAGGGGGAGGGGGGGGGGGGGGGGACAGAGGGAAGAGAATCTTGCAACAAGGACAATACAGTTCACAGTACAATTTATGACAAAGAAAATAAATTTAAATGACAGCTACAGCTCTAAAGAGAATATATAAACACGCCACAGGCATTCCAGTCAAACCATTAAACGATCACAACGATGTCATGCAACTAAAAAAGTGAAATATATAAATGTATAAATGTATTTTAAACATAGTGTGAAAGTTTTACAAACTAGGCTTGATCTCTGCGATGGGAGGCGTTCGAGACCCTGTGAGTCCCTGACTGCCCTCCTTCCCACCAGTCCGCCTACTCCTCCTGCTCCTCTCACTGCCGGAGGCCCTGTCCGTCGTCGCCACCTTTGCCCTTACGGACGCGGCCCCGGCCTCAGCCCTCGAACCTCTACCAGACCTGGATGAGCGGGAGGGCTGGGAGGGCTGGGAGGGCTGGGAAGGCTGGGAGGCGTCCGACAGAGAGGTGCTCCGGGAGGTGCTGTCTTCCTCCGACTGCTCTGTCTGCGCCTTTTTCTCCTCGTCTGACAGGCGGTCCACCAACTTTAGCGTCTCCCCGCTAATGTCTTTAAAATACTCAATGGTGCGCTTACAAATTTCGTCAGGCTTCTCCTGTCTGCCCTGTCTACCTGAG
Source organism: Chascanopsetta lugubris (assembly GCA_016785325.1). Classification (NCBI taxonomy): domain Eukaryota; kingdom Metazoa; phylum Chordata; class Actinopteri; order Pleuronectiformes; family Bothidae; genus Chascanopsetta; species Chascanopsetta lugubris. The sequence continues at coordinate 33,117 of JAFBJT010107487.1, read as the reverse complement.
CCCTCGCTCATGACATTGCTGACCTGATGCCTGTCCTTCAGTGGAAGCCGTGAGGGCAAACGTATGGCTGCTCTCTCTGAGTCCAAGGCCCTTGTCGGCAGGGAAGTTACCCGAACTGGAACAAGTGAGCTAGCAGCAGCAGCAGCAGCAGCAGCAGCAGCAGGGCTATTCTTTTTAACATCCTTGATTGGTATTCTAGACCTGGGCTCCACTTTGGCTATGGCTGGCTCTCCTCTCTTCCTGACCTCAACTTTCATTGTTTGTTTGGGCTTCTGTTTGCCTATGGCTGTTCCCTGCGTATGGAACGACCAGCCTGATGCTTTCACAGGAAGCCTGGACTTGGGCTGCTTCACCTCGCATTCTTTGACACTCTCATCTCTCTGATTGTCCTGCCCTTGGTGGCTGCTGTGTACTTGAACTCTCTCTTCTACTTCCCTGCAGCACAGCGTTTCTATCCTGCTGGCTTTCTGAAGAGTGGGCTCAGAGGAGGACTGCAAATTAAACACTACACTCCCACACTGAATGTAGTTGGCCTGAACACTGGAGGACTCGAGGTTATTGTTGTTGTTGCAGTTTTCTGCAGGGTAATCTCTTCTCTCTTTCTTGGCCTCGGAGTGTCGGCCAGACTGACCGTCTGCACACTGACCCTCTATACTGATGTATTCTGGCACCATTTGTCCCTCTGACATCTCAGCTTTACCATCTGAAAGATCCCCTGAGTCTTTTTTCACAGTTATGGAGGCAGCTATACCCATCTTAATTGGAGTGCGTAATTTGGGATCAACCTTAGAGGCTGTGATCGTGCAAGAGGAGGCAGTCTCAGCTATGGCTTCACAGGAGGGGGCATCAGTACCGGAATGGCCAATGTCACTGCCAGGCTGTGCAGGGCTGCATTTTGCTGTTGTTGCAGGTGTTGCTGGTGTACTGCTGCTGTCTGTGGAAGTATCTATAACCATCACCTGTCCATCTACTGTGGCCCTCTCCCCTGTTTTTGACTGAGAGGTTGTAATTACCCCCAGGATCTTGCCCCCTCTCCCCTTTTCCCCTGTTTTAGGGTCAGAGGAATGCTCACCAATCTGGAAAAACTGAAGCCTCTCTTCAACAAAGTCCCGCTTGCTCATGTCAATAGCACCACTGCGGGTCATCTCAAACATCTTTCCCTCATGGAAGGGGAAGGGGTTAGGCTCACTAGTCGGAGTGCTCTCATCAGTCGGTGTTCGAGCAGGGGTTGTGTCAGGTGTTGTAGCCTGCGATTTGTCCTCGACTGATAAACCGAAAGGCTTTGGATCCTCCTCTTTTGTTTTGGAATCAAAGACTCCATCATTATCACCTCCCTTGGTGGACCAGGGATCAAAGTCCAGACCTTTTGTAGCAACAGTCTTAAAGGTTGAATTCAGCTCATCTTCAAGTTGGTAGGCAAAGTAGTTGTCTCCATAGGTCTGCCTTTCTGGATGTCGTCCTTCGAGGGTGTAATCTTTTTCGTCCCCACTGCTTTTTGCTGATGATGTGCTCGTTTTTTCCTTTCCATTATTCCCGCCTTCCTCACATTTCTCTTCCTCTATCACTTCAAGTTTGGACTGACTAAACGAGCGGTCAGTTGTTTTTACATCATGAGACAAACTCGATGTTTTGGGGTCTTCGCTCAGTCCGTCATCTTCATCCTGAAGATCATATCCATCTAGAGAGTCAATTTCAGTTGCGTCCGTATCGTGAGAGAACTCGGCAGTGGTGGCTATGGAGCAGTCGGTAATCGACTGGTCATTTCCGTTTGGTTCCATGTCAGCATCCTCTCCCTTTACAACGCCATTGAGGCTCGACTCTTTATTGTTTCCATTTTTCTCCGATCCTTTCGAGCACTTCTCTCCCTCCTCTTTCATTTTGAAAGTGTACTTTTTAACAGGGATGGGATGAAACACAGATTCATCATCACTAGAGTCGCTGTTGTCAGCACCTGGGGGAATAGGGGATGGAGGCTGCACCCTGATGATTGGCTCAGCTAAGAGGTGCCTATCATGCTCCTCTTGGAGATTCACCTCCATCATTTCTGTCTCTGCCTCTGAAGAAGCACATGATGCCCTTTTTTCAGGGTCAGAGTGCTCTGCCTCTAACGGAGGAGGAGGAGGAAACTCTATATAAGCCACTCTTTTCTCTTTTGATTTCTGCCTCTCTGTTTCCTGATGTTTCTTACTAGGACTCTCTGAGTGCGCTAACTTTGACTTCTCCTTTGAGGGCTCCTTATAGATGTAGGTCTTCCCCTCGTCCTCCTCAGACTCCTCTGGGATAGTGCTCGGCATGCCAGGCATGAGGCCTATGACTGACTCTGGTGTTCTCGAGGCCAGGCTGACCTCCTCTGAGCTGGGGGTCTCAGGGGTGACAGGACTCTTCCCAGAGCTGTCCATGAAAGTCACTTGCTCCAGAGTATCGTCTTCTGGGCTTCCTTGGGGAGACGGAGACTGCTTTTGTTTGACAGTGTAAAAGGCCCCTCTAGTCTCGTGTACTGTCCTGCTCTCATGGCTTACTATCTTTTTGTATGTTCCCAGCTGCCCCGAGGCTGTTTCCTTCTCATACTGTTTACCTACTTGTATGCTAACGTACACAGGTAAGGGTTTGATGTCTTTGAAACCTTCTGTGACAACTACAGGAGTGACTTGATCCAAATACTCTACTTGGGCGCCATCTATACCGTTACACAATATACTTGACAGGCTACCATCTGATGAGTCTGTGGATTTTCCTACTGATGATCCGCGAGTGGACTTATTGGATTCAGAGCTACTGTGTAACCGAGTCCGAGTTAAAGTCGGTATATGAGACCCTGCCTTCTCACATGATTCAACAGAGGTGTCTAATTTTAAAGAAGTGGATTTGGGATTTTCGGAGAAACTAGACGGTTTTCTAACAGGAATTTGCGATTCCGAGTTTTTTTTTAGACTCTCGTTCGCGTTTGGACCCTCTCGAACAACAAATTCTGTGTAGATTATTTTCTTGGTCATTTCTTGTCTTTGGGAATCACTGTTATTGCCATCGTTCATAGGATCTTGGATTAATGAATGCAATAGTTTGGGAGATTGGGGTTTGTGGCTTCCGTACCCTTGGCTATCCCAGGCTTTGAATAACTTTTTCTCCTCCTGACCTTTTTCACTAGGCTCATGCTTGGGGGATAACTTACTTGACTCACTACCTAAACCTCTCCTTTGGATTCCAGGACTGTCTGGTGTTTTTGGAGGATTGGACCCAGCAAACACTTGATACACCGGTAGCTTACTTTCCTGTAATTTTCTAATTGGGGGATTTGAACTTTGGACACCTTGAGGAGTCCTATCCTGCCTTTGAGCCTCCTGCTCAAACTTTAGCCTGGCTGCACTCACTTTGGAGGAAGACATTTGAAACGGTTTGGAGCTTTCAGCGGGGTTGCCCTGGGATTTACCGTCCCCTTGTTTTCTCAGATCTGAATCACTGTACTGCAGCAGTACTCTCCTCTCTGGACTGCTGGGTAAACTGGCACATTTCCTGTCACTGGACCCAAACCTGTCTCTCAGCCTTTCTCTGTTCCACTCTTCACCACTACCTCCATTCCTGTAAGGGGATCTTTCTGGACTGCTGTGTGTAGAGCTTGGCCCTGACCGTGATTCTCTGAAGTCTGGTCTGCGAGATTTCTTCTCTGGAGATGAGAGCTCATCGTTCAGCTGTTCTGTCCTGTCACGAAAAAACTGAGATACCTCACTGAGTTTCTCCTGGGCTTCTTTTACAGTTCTGTCCACTCTGTCCTCATACATAAGCTGCTCTCTCTCCTTTCTCTGAGCGTCATCTGACACACGCATCCAAACAGATTGCTTTGGGCTTCCAGGTTCAGATGAATACTGCAGAAGTGTCAGTTTGTCATAGCTATCATCAACATTGGTCATTCTACCTGATTTGTCAAACACATTTCTTGGTGACCTGAAGACATACTCTGTCCTGGGCCCAACAGATCTGCCCTCACTGTGACTACTTCTGTCTGGTGAGTGGAAGCGAGTCCTGTCTCTCAGATATTCTTCGGTGTCAGAGTGAGACTGGTCACATTTCTCAGAGAGAAGCATTTTCTCCGCAAAATTATACGATTCTCCCCTGAGCTCTGATGACTCATCCTCATTGTATTCCACAGACTGCTGGCTAAGTAGCTTCAGGGTCTTGTAGGAGTCATCTGCCATGAGCTGAGCTGAACTAGGGCGACTGTCCTCCTCCTGAGACATTGGTGTATTTACTCTCGGGGAGTCGAGGTACACTGGAAGTGATTCCTCAGGCTCCTCAGGGTAGTAATACATCTCCTTCTCTGCATGGTTTTTGGTCTCTCGGATGATGACCTCTGTTGGTTCTGTTTTATTGCCCTTTTCAATGTGCACCTCTATTATCCTTTCAACCTTAGGTTTGGAGTTGATGTCTTCGAGGACTCTTTGAGATGACTCCTCACTGCCGGACTTGTGTTCAAACAGTCCGGCCAGTTCCCTAGAAGGGTCTTTGCCCGACTGGAAAGCCTTCATTATGTCATGCACAGACATGGTTTCCTCACACCTCTCAGATGGTGCTTCTTTGCCAGGTGGTTTGTGATACACCATCCTGGTGGTGGTGGTGATGTGAGTCTCCTCCTTCACTCGCATCCCTTTCCCCATCGCATCTTCATCAGGACTGACCTTTATTGAATAGCTCTTATTTTGCTCTGGCGTGGGTGTCGCTTGATTTAAATGCCCTTTAGAATCTGAATCAATGTATCGGACAGCATGCGTGTCCTCCATTGGAGGTTGTTTGCTATCCTCGGGGGACTCGTAGCTTCTAATGACGTGAACAACCTCAGTCCTAGTCTCAGTGATAACTGGGGGGACTGGGATATCCTGGAAAAGGGCCTTGGGGCCCATTCCTTCCGCACTTTGAGGGGCAGAGGGGGTTCTTTCACTCCTGGTCTCAAAACCACTGTCCGAGAGGGGGCTTTTATCCTGTTCATGTGAAATATCATCGGGGGATTCTAGCACGGTGTCTGCTCCAAAAAGTGCCTCTGCTACTTTACTAATCTCTTTGTCCGAAGCTGACGATCGCATGTTTGTTGGAGGCATTTTTAACTTATGCTCCTGAACTGCAATGGTGGGTTTAAGCACACGTTTCTGCTTCTCCTTGCCCTCCCCATCTCTCTTGCTTTCATCTGCTTTATGCTTTGTTTCATGCATTTTGGAAAAAGAGCTGCTACCAACATCATTGGCCAGATAGTCAACCACTTTGGAGAGATTGAAATCTCTATCTGGTATAGTTTTTGATTTGGCTTGAGGAACCACAGTCTCATATCTTGGTGGGTAGCTCCAGTTGCTTGGGGGTTGTTCAACTGGCACCTTTGAAAACTGGATGTCATCCAAAGAACTCCTTGTCATCGCAACCCTACCATCTTTCCCTGCATCTTTAGAGAGGATTTCGCTGACTTTCACCAAATCTTGTTTTACTTTCTCCACAATCCTGTACGGCTCCTCATCCTCCACTTTCACCTCTTTGGGAGAATTGGACTGAAATCCTTTGTTGGCGGTGGAGTTCTGATCTGTCTGTAAGATGGCCGACATTCGTATCAAGTCCTCTTTCATTTCAGCTACATCCTTCAGAATCTCTTGGCTGGAGGACAGTGGTGATGTGTTATTTGATTTCAGGCCAGGAGAAAAAAGAGAGGCTTTGATGGGGGAAAGGGTTCGAGCAAAGGATGACTGCAACTGCGCGTTCATCTCAGGGGGCACAGTCTTTCTTGGGGACAAGAGGGCAGCAGCTGATTTGGACACCTCAGGTAACTTCTTAAACTGGGGCTCTGGCAGCACATTAATGACGGAGTACACCGGGACAGTCATTGTACTGGACGTGACAGCAGTGGTTGGATTAGAAGGAGATCTTAAAGTGGCATATAGGGAATTAGATGCCGACGATCTCATGGACTGATACGAGGACGATGCAGAGGAGGACATGGACTTCAAGGTGCCGTAGCCTGCAGAGCAAGAATTCAACGTTTTCTCAACCTCGTCAAAAGCCGCATTGACATTTGTGGTCGCAGCATTGGTGGTTGCTTGAATTCTCTCTTGCAGGCTGCTGGCGAGAAGAGATGTTGGGGACGCAGAGCGGTACTGTGATGGGGACGCAGTTCCATTGATGAGTGATGCAGCACTTGGAGGGGTGTTGGATTTCAGCGGTGATGACAGTGAGGAGAAGAGGTTTCTCGCTGGGCCAGTGACTTCAGAAGCAAAGGAACGTACGGAGGAGAGACCAGGGACTGTTTTTATTGGTGAGGATGAGGCCGAGCCACTAGAGCTCCCCACAACAGTCTTGTACGGTAGGGGAGAGCTAAACATGCTCAGAGAGGCTTTGGGAGAAGTGGGTGGGGTCATGCCCATGGATGTTCGGTCAAGAAGAGTGTTTCCTCCTCCAGGGACAGTGATAGGGGAGGTCCTGGCAGATAATGCAGCCAGTCCTTTCATTGACATGGGGTCTGGGGCGTTTTTCAATGGTGAGGCCAGGGGACTGGGGGTGACCTGGCCTGGGTACTGAGATTGGTGAACTACAGTTTTTATAGGAGAGGAGATGGTTCTGTAAGATCTGATGGGAGAGGCCATGTCGCTAACTGACTTTACAGAGGAGGCCGGTGATCCGGGGATGTTGGTCTTGATGGGGGAGGCGGAGTTGATGGACCAGACAGACTTTAGTGGAGAGGCAGAAGGTGTGTTGGATGACGAACTGGAGAGGGAGCCAAACCCAGACTTGGCTTGGCCAGGGACGGCGACAGGAACAGGCGACCACGCCTGATAAGATCTCGTTGAAAAGACAGGTTTGTGAGGGTAGCTAGAAGGCTGTGTTCTCGGCGAGCTTCGATCAGTCGTTTCTTCGACCATAATTTAAACCAAAAGCAATAAGGAGGCGAACAGAAAATGTAACGGAAAATAACGTGAAATGAAAGATAAAAACCAGAAAGAGAAATTTGAATCAGTCAGAAACATCAGCAGCATTATTCACAGCAGCAAGACAGAAGTTCAAAACAACATAACAAGGAAACTTCCTGTTCACTTAAAATCTCACAGAGGCCCTTGTTCAAATATTCACAATGATATGGCAGTGACTGATGACAGAATACACCTGATTAACAATGGAGTGTCTACAAATGTTTGACATGGTCGAGGTGACAAGAAAATGACATAAACAAACAAACAAACAAATAAATAAATAAATACATTCCATTGACTTTTGATGTGCTTAATCTGTTTGCCTCCTTGCAGCATTGCCATTTAATCTACGATGTCTGTCATTTGGTTCGTTTCTAATGCCAGAGATGACCCCACAAGTGTATATATTAAAATAAATATCACTTTACTTGTCTGGTCACAGCTTAAAAAATAAAATATGAGGTTGCACTTTACAAATAAGTTACAATAAATCATCATTGTTGCAAGAGTTGTTCAAAACATTTGTTTTGACATGTGGACAAATAAAGCAAAACACAGACACTTAAGAATGTGTCCAGATGATATTAAGTGCAATATGAACACTGCAAACAGTGTTAATGATATATCAATGATGATTCCATTGACAAATAATTGATCTACTACATCTCATTGTGGAGTAAATAGAACTTGATATAAAGTGCAACCTGTTATCACATTAATATACACAGCAGCACACAATCATAAAGCCAATAAGAGTGAAATGGCCACTTAAAAGAATGAAAGAACATTTCAAATAAATATTTTTATTCGACATGGTTTGAAACATTGTTTTGGTTTTGAATGAGAAATGAAACGACAGACAATGATCCCCAGTGTTTTCACAAATGTAAAATAAACAGTTGGAACAGGGAGACATTCCTTTGTCGACATGGGGTGGGTAAGCAAAGCGTAAACACACAGTAAACCATGCAGATGTCTGATGAATGACAAATGACCAAGGAGTATGTGTCAGGTGAGGAGGGCACTAAAACTGACTGGAATTGCAAGTACATCTAAAATCAATTGGAAAGTTTTCACCAAAAGTAAAAATGGGGCACTCACTCGCTGCTGGGTCGGTCAAATAGCTGTAGCGCTTACGCAAAGCTAAGGAGGCAAAGGTATGACGTCGTTCAGGCTTTTCAGTCTGAAACAAAAACAAAAAGAACAAAGGATGTTTTAACATAAAAATATGGAGAAATGTGGTTTTAGTCTTTTAGAGGTACGTCTAAAAAAATATAAAAGTTAGTTCATGTTATTCAAAGTTAATTAGAGGCTGCAAAAGTCTTTTGTTTTAGTGGATCAGTGCATGCTGTTAGTTCTGGCACAAGGGGGCGCTGCAGGCAAACTGTAACTTCTGCAGAGTAACGGACTGCCTCTGAAACTCAGTACATGTCCCAATGGAGTTTAATAATTGATGAGATTTAACTTAAGGCTTATTCCAGTAAGTAACACAGGGGAAAATTCAACCACCAGTCATGTACAGGAAATTCCCTGTAGTCATGACGATGCATTTTTTTGGATCGCGGCTCGGGCGCACCTGAATGAGATTACAACAGTGGTGTCAGTGGTGCAGGACTTCAGAATATACTGGACAACTTTCAGAGTTTGGAACAATCTGCTAATAACGTGGTTCTGTGACATTACTGTATTTATTATTATCATAAACTGTAACTGCAATATCTGGTAGTACTAATAGTCTGAGAACATCAAACAGCATTTTTTCAAATGTAATAATCTAGTAAAGTAATTTCATCGATATAATCATTATGTCTAATGAGGGGATTGATATAATTAGGTCAAGTTTCACCAATATGCTCACAGCTTGCTACATAACATAAACACTCCATCACCAAGTATAGTACTATCTACCTCCTATACATGTGTTGCCATGCAGATTACGTGTTAGTGCTGTGTGTAACACACAGGAATGAAGAAAGGAAATCCCACATACGAACAGAAAACTATTAACACTTGGACAAATTATTAGAGTGAGGGATTTATTGATTATTGGGGCTGAGAATGTTGAATTGGCATTTTAATAAAACAACATCAATTAATTTGATAAAGTTTGACACTTTGGCTCTGCTGTGGCTGTTTCTCACCCTGTGTGTCTGATTGGCCAGATCCCACACATGCAACAGCCAATCAACACGGAGGCGTTGAACTCATTTCATCCATTGATGTTTAACTTACATTTAATGCTAAAAGTGATGCTATAAATCAACAAATCGACATTTGACATGGATATTCTGAGAGACTTTTTCAGTTGAAATGTGAAATATTTTAAATTCATTTTTTGACAGTAGACTGTCGAATATCTATCATCGAATACTTCTTATCTTTATCAACCCTGAAGTACCGACAGTGGTGGACCCCCTGTAAGGACGGTCATTTGGGGACTTCTGGTCATAAGTGAAGGAGGATAGAGAGATGACAAACATCAACTGGCTCCACTGGACTTGGGATGAAGACAACGATAAATAAATCCCCTCCGAGTAAAACAATTGCCACGTCCACTCATGCACTACATGGGGTCACTTCAGCGATGACGCAGCTGTGAAGAAAACAACCAAGCATCTCTCACACGCAGGTGCTGCACGGAGACAAGTGTTCGCAACGCGCAAACAATAATGTAACCACAGCGTCGGCAGTAAAGCGGAAAACGGAAAGGGACGACAAAGAAGAAGAAGAAGAAGAAGAAGAAGAAGAAGAAGCGGCGGCTCAGTGTGATGATGAAGAATCTGTTTACCTCATCATCAGGATCAGACTCCATATCCTGTGGTAATCCAAGATGCATTGCGGGAGAGGAGAGAGATGACACAATGGAGAGCAGGGAAGTTATTGGGGTAGCGGGGCGGGGCGGGGTGGAGGAGGAGGAGGAGGAGGAGGGGGTGGGCGGAGGGAGGGGGTTGGAGGGGGTGGAAATCAAAATTCAGGGTGTGAAAATGGAGCAGCAAAAACAATAAAAGGCATCAGAACTGATCTGAGATTAATAAAGAAATAAACAGCAACACAACAGAAGCAGAAGCAAAATGATTACAGTTTCCTGTGATCAATCAACACCACAAACACATAAGTGTTGTTGTTGTTGTTGTTGTTGTTGTTGTTGTCGTCGTCGTCATATGTGACACACACACACTTAGCCAAGCGGTAAGAACAAAGCATGATGCGCATGTGTGGCTGCATGTGTACGTTGTGGGGTCTCGTGACTGGCACAGGCTTTAACACTAAATCCACACAAGCAGCAGGCGGAGGTGGTTTGTCCACTAAGTGAGCGCCACGGCAACGCTGCTCCCTCTCTCTCTCTCTCTCTGTCTCTCTCTCTACTTCATTTACATGTGGATGATATGACGAGGCCTTTCGAGGATCAAGTGCTCAAACACTGGGTCCTACCTTTCTGTGGGTTGGCAGTGTGATATTCAAATTGCAAATGGCAGTCTGTGGAAGGCCTTTAGAGGTTTTTGGCTCTCTCAGGAAGGAGAGGCGCCCACATGGCTCCTGGCCCATGTCTCTGATCTGGAGGAAGAGGAGCCAGAAGATTACAACACCACTACAAACAGATTCAACAGCCATGATGTGAGGAGAGCAGTGTGTGAGGTTCTTCTCTCCATTTGGCAATTCCACAACATTTTCACTTCTTCTCCATTACTCCTCGAGTTTGAGGGAGGGGAACAATGTCACATTTCACATTAAGATTTGGAAAGAAATGGATATATCTCAACCAAACAACCACACTTCAAATAAGCCAATACAAGTGCTTTGGAAACTGATTAGACTCCCACTTCCCACTTCTATTTGCTTTTGTTTATGTTTTGTGAATATGTCAGTACATGTATGTCAACGTGTACATATAGGTATGTGTACATACATGTCAATGTGTAAATATCATATATTTATATGTGCATGAGTATACAGTGTGTTCATGTATAAGGATGTTTACGGATGAGTTCAATTATATGGATGCTTATGTTTATGTTTTATGTGTACATGTGTACATGTATATATGTAAACACATTTATCATCATCACTAATATTAACATTTTTATTATCACATTGTTATTATTATCATTAGTGTTGTTCTTTTTTCTTCTTCTTCTTCTTATCATCAGTCATTATTTGTCGATACTCTGTCCCTTATGGAGATAAATAAACTTCTATTCTATTCTATTCATTTCTATTCTATGTTTCCAGGTTACACCAGAGTGGCCTACATGCTCAGTAAGTGTTTGCAGAGCGGCCGGAGGTCATGTGGGTGTTTTACCTTCACGTTGAAAGGAAGTCTGTTTTCCTTGAAGGAGTAAAAGTTAAAAACCAACTGCTGGCCACTTTTGGTGAGAGGGGACAGGTTGCCATAGCAATCCACGTGAATGGGCTTCCCCTCCAGAACCTATAGAGAGGAATTCCACAGAATGAGGGTGGAAAGGGGCAAACTGTACTTCCATCAACATGGAGCAGATTTATGTGCTCCCTCAGTGTCGACGTGAGCCCGCGGCCCCACCTCGATGTCTTTGCTGCGCGCCACCTCCTCGAAGTTCTCCTGCTGCTCCAGCGTCTTGTCCACCTTGTCGTCCGTCATGCAGAAGCAGCGCAGCCGAGCCTCCACGACGTCGTTCATCTTGGCGAACACCACAAACTTGGCCAGGTATGGCACGCAGATCAGCTCCCGGTATAACTGAGACGCTAGACTCACCGTCTCAGGAATCTGGTGACAGTCTGCGAGCCAGAACCTGAGGCGAGGACGACACGCGGAGATCATTTACAACAGCGCTACAGCGAAGACTCGAAACTTCTCGTGTTAGTGGGGAGACATCGTTCACTTCGACAACAAACCCGACAGGCTGGGTCCATTCCCACCGAAGCCTGAACTCAGACACATGACAGCTGTGTAGTAATTAGCGAGGAGCGCTCCTTTAATACCAGGCCACACACTCACCACATGACCCAAATCTGGTTAAGTTGAGAGTTCATGACTTTGTGCGACTGAAACAACATCTCGGTTGACGCGCGGGGGTCGGAGGAGCCGCCACATTGTTCTACGTATGGACGGAGCTCATGTTGATGAGGCATTAAAACAGCTCAGGTTAATGTGTATGCAGACGACAACCTGTGAGTCAACATGAAGGGCATAAGGAGGAGGGATTAAGTCATTATCAGGGTCATTAATCACCTTATTGAATAGATTAAAGGAGTCATTTTATCTCGATGGGTTCGTATGTCAGATGTTACTGTTTGACATTTTCAGTTTCACAATACAGGGGGCGCTCTTTAGGCAGCTGAGACACCTCGTCCTCCTGTTTCATTCGACATCCTGTTCTTCCGGTTACAAACAGTATTCGTCGACGTGTGTGGGAAACGTCCTACATCAGCGTGGGGCTGTCGACCAATCACAAGAGAGCAGGCCAGCTGGCCAATCAGAGCAGTCTTAGCTTTTCTGTGTGTGTGTGTGTGGGGGGGGGAGTGGCTCTGTAGACCATTTCAGTGAGAGTATGAAAGCAGGAGCTGGAGCTGTGGACAGTATCAGGAAACTACAGTGTTTTCTGAACACGTGAGACTCATTCTTTTGCAGCGGCGACACAAATGTAAATATAAACAAGTAAAATAGTTCTCTTCTGTATTCTCTCTATTTGTCTCGAGTGTTTGTTCATCAGAGGTGAACTGGTTGTTGCACTTCTGTGACATTGACTTTACACCAGGTTTTTTGTTGCTCTGACACACACAACACCTGTTGTTGCCTCAAGATAACAACGTGTCAATAAAGCTCCGGTAGAGTCCAACAACAAGAGGAAAAGTGAATCCGCTGACATCCAGGGAAAACCCCCGTCTACAAGTCAGGAGAAGAGAGAAACAGCTGACTGTAATTTGAGACTTTTCTCATGTGATGGATCTCGTTGCCAAATGCACTCTACGACGTCGGTATTTCTATTAGATTATCAATTTTCCCAATGATCATTTAGTCCATGAGACATCTTCAGACTTGTTTTGTCAAAATCCAAGAAGAAAAGTCTCCCATTGAAAAAATGTGGGTCAAATGTTTGATTTGAGGAAAGTGAAAAATGGTCAAATTGGATATTTCAAGAGAATTTCATCATTCGGCTCAACAGAACATTGACAACAGCTCAGTATATAAAACCCACATGCGTGTGTGTGTGTGTGTGTGTGTGAGTCTCACCTGGCCGACACGTTTGTAGTGAAGGAGACACAATCGGTTACAAAGGACAGTGGTGTGGTCCCTGTGATGTCCTCCCACTGGGCGGGGGACGTCCCTCCTGTGCAGAGCAGAGGACAAAGGGTGCGCTCACTGACCGTCCAGGCCCAAGCCTGCGCTTCATGTTTGTAATGCGTATCCTTTAACATTCCATTCTGTTGACCAACAGTGTTAAACACTCTGGTCGTCACCATCGCAGGTGCACCCACCTGTGATGCTGCACAGCAGACGTAGGCAGGGGGCGGCGTCTCCTCTGTGGCCGCTGGGATGACCCTCTGCCGATCTGGGTGGGACTGGGATGGTCATGGTGATGGGTTTGTGGAACTTCCTCCTCCTGGGCTCCACGGTGACGATGGGGCTGAAGGTGGCTCTGTTGCCCAGGACGGCCCGGGCCATGTCGTCCGGTATGGGCTGAGCCTGAACACGGACAGAGGACGAAGCGGAGGCGGTGTTTTTCAGTTCGACGTTAACAAGAAATAAGGAAACGAAGAAATAGAGCAAAACTTTGGGCTGGATGTTCCTGTGGAAGAACTGGGCCAGGCCCAGCAGGCGGAATTGAAATATTCGAAACTAAAACGAGGGCAGGTGCTAATAGGAATAACTCTGAGCAGGCCGTACCTGCAGGCCCACACGGATCTTCTTGGTGAGCGCCCCCTGTGGGAAGGAGGCCTGGACCATGGGCACGGTGCTGCTGGACAGGAGGCCGCCGTCGGGGCCCATGTGGTTGGACTCCTGCTTGATCCGCGACACCACCGCGAAATACTGGGGGAAGTCTCTGGTGACGATGCGGCAGATGCGCTTCTTCTCCAGCTCAGCGGGGCTGTCCAGCTCTGAGGTGGGAAAACATTTCATGATTAAAGTCGTTTGAAAAAGACGAGTCATCATTTTTTTTATTTTTTTTTTTTATCATAGTCTGACATTAGATACTATCGAAGTGTGGAGGATTGGTCACTGTCAAAACTGAAAAGTCATCGAACTCATTCTTGACAGTGTTTTTGCCGAGTCAGCATAAAGGAATCATGTTTTTCACGTTTCATTCCGCTGCAGAGAGGGGGCGCTCTCTACCACAGCAATGAGATGCCTCCTCTATGGTTCCATTCTACTTCCCGTTTGACACTTCCTACATCTGCTGGGAGCAATCGACCCATCACAGGACACCATGCCAGCTGGCCAATCAGAGAAGTCTGTGCTTTTCCGTGAGGGGGGTGGGAGGAGCTCCACGGAGTGTTTCAAGGGGGAGAGTGAAAACAAGGAGCTGAGGTCTAAGACAAGTCAGCCTGTTCCTGTAGTGACACTAATTCTAATCTCTAAGCCCAAAAGTGAATCTCCTTCAAACTGGATTACGCGGAAGAAGTTTCCATCTACCTTCGTCCATCCCAGAGAGCAGGTCGAAAAGGTCCTCCGGTCTGGAGTCGGACTGGTGCTCCTTCCACGTGTCGCCGTTGTCGCTCCTCAACACGATCAGCTCTCTCTCCTTTCCCCGCATGGAGCCAAAATGGGGGATCTCCACAATCACGGGCCTGAAAGAGACAATTCCTCAGATTAGCTGTGGACCGCGAAGCCTGCCGCTCCTCCAAAATAATCCCCGGCGACGTACCCGAGGAACTGAGCCCCGGCCGGTCCGACCTCCACCAGCCGGCTGACGAGCCCCTCCCCCTCCACCATGGGCGGGGGGTAGGCCAGCTTGTGCCTCTTGGCCAGGCGACAGGTGATGCGAGTGGGCGCCGTGCACTTCCTGGGCGGGATGATGATGCGCATGCCGTTGTGGCGGCTGCCTCGCATGGAGCCTCCGCGGGCGTCCACCATGAAGCTGACCAGGAACCTGCGACACCACAAGGACACACGTCAAGAGGAGGAGGAGGAGGGGCGAGAGAGAGAGAGAGAGAGGAAGATCAGACAGAAGCCAAACCACGGACACAAGTGAGGAGGACGAGTCCCATGCTGTGATCACCGTACACCCAAATAAAGAAAGGAAGAGAGAGAGAGAGCGGAACGAAAAGAGAGTTAGAAAGAGGAGAGGGGGGAGAAAAAAAGATGCTTTGAGTTCTGAAAATTGGACGTCCTCACCTTCGTCTGCCTCGATTTAGAACATTTAACACCGCGTGAAACTAAACCAGGTGCTAATGAGGCCGCGGGAAGTTCAGTCCCCAGACCCGAGGCTGAAGGTGAGACTGACGCCAAAGTTTCAGCTCCTCGAAAGCGGCATTCAGTGATCAGATATCAAACACCTGCACAGATGTTGGCGCCAAGAGGGTTAATGTGAGAATGTGTCCCGTCGTTCACGTCACATTAATTATCATCACGGAGTGAGGATGAGGATGGTGAGGTCGAGGCATCAATGCTCTCGGTTGTGTCGGATAAAATACTGCAGAATCCCTCTAAGGTTTCTTAGTGTGCACTGTGAGAGAGAGAGAGTGTGTGTGTGTGTGTGTAAGTGTGTGTGTGTGTGTGTGTGAGATGGAACATCAAAACTCCCAAACACGTCGACTACACACTTCTAAAGTCTACGCAGTGCAAAATGTAACACGAGACCACACAGATGAGAAGAGGATGCTCAGAAAAGAAGGGAGGAGGAGGAGGAGGAAGAGGAGAAGTGTGACGGGATGGGCGAGAGACATCGGTGGAGGAGTGAGCGAGAGAGAGAGAGAGAGAGAGAAAGACGTCACTGCGGCATCATGGGTGAGAGCAGCGGACTCAGTCATCACCTGGAGTCATACTGAGGGAGCGGGGAGGAGAAGCTGCAAAGTAAACACACGGAGACAAACGCAGGAGGGCAAAGCCCCAGAGCCTCGTTTTAGTATCAGAGTCACATGATCACGGCCGAGGGTCTGTTATCGGTTATCTGCTCTGTTATCACCACCGAGGGTGGACATGTGACAAATTGAAGGGGAGAGGAAAACAGGAAGAGACACGTGGGACTTGATGGTGATGGACACAAGAACGTCAGCGGCAGGATAAGGAGTAAATAACGTGTCGGACCGCGGGTTCTGGAGCGGCGGTGTCAGACTCAGAAACCAAAGTGGCCATCAGTCATGGGGTGAAATTCCAAAGGTGCTCTGCTTGTCCATTCTGGGCTCAAAACATGGCGGTGCAACATGGCCGCCTCCGTAAAGAGGTCTGGAGCCCAAAGTGCTCATTCTGGGTTCGTGAAAACATTTCTGTCTCTAACAAATATGAATAGTTTCATGTCAATCGTACACACTGCACCTTTAATGAAGCGAGAATGACAGATCCCTTGTATGTGAGTATGACAGGACAGATCAGAGATACGTTCTGTTCAAAGACGGCACTGTTTAGAGCGAGCAGAAATAACGTTTTATGACGCGGATTCAAAGCACACGAGAGCAAAAACCTATCAACATAGACAAATGAGCCACACGCACGCACGCACACACACACACACACACACACACACACACACACACACACAGCTCTTTGTTACTGCAGTGAGTGAGGGAACAGAGCGAGGTCTGTGAAAACGATGGTTCCTTCTGGACCTCGAGAGCTGCACAGGATGAGCGGTGGTCCGCATCGCTGCTGCAGGCTTTGCTGAGGACTGACTCTTATTTGGGGAGAGTGGAACAAAAGGAAATCTATATTTTGTGTGTATACTACGTGTTCTGGAGTTTGTCTGTATGACACCTTTCACTTTTCATCGAGTCTCAATGGACATCTGGCAAAAAAAAATTCGAGTTTGTCGTTTAATTTATTCTATTCTCTTTAACTTTCCTCTGTCTTAAAATATAGATTGATTTCATTTATTGTCATTTGCACGGGTCACTTTTATCAACCGTGCCGCTTTGAATCTGTGCAGCACTTCGGTCAACCCCGCTTGTTTGAAATGTTCTACATAAATAAAGTTTGAGTCGAGGGCTGAGTTGACGCATTCAGTTAAACGGGTCTCAGGACACGGTGCAGCTGCTCTTACCCGGAGTGGATGGGGCTGGACACAGTGTTGTGGCTGTGGTCCACGGTGTCTGGAGTCCAGCTGTAGCGCCGCATGCACTCTGTGCTGTAGTCTCTGGTCACGGCCAGGTGCTGGAGGACCACAAGAGAAGAAGAGAGGCGAGAGGGAGAGAGGAGAGGAAGAGAGGAAGGGGAGGATGGCAGGGGCGGGAGTGGGAGGCAGATGGAGGAGGAGAGCGATGAGGATGAAGAGGAAGGGAAGTTGATAAATATCGGTTAGTGCGTGAATTTAACGGGTGACCTTCTCGCTCGCTTCTGTCCTTGGGTCATGCAAGACATAAAAATAGTGCGCTGACGACATTCTACCCACCATGTAACGACAGTAACAACAGAAAAATAAATGCTGACTCAGCAACAACGATGTGCCATGATTGTGACGGTCATGAATCTAGAAACTTAAAAAAACGAGCCACTTTAAACGCACTCGTGTCCAAAGAAGTTCTCATTGGTTGGACAATCATAAGTGTTACATACTGAGGGCCAGATACAGAGATATGCACATTCTCACATTTTGTCAAATGTGCACATTTTGTAAAAATGGCTCCCGGGCCAATTGTGGCCCGCGGGTCATAGCTTGGACAAGCCCTGGTGAAAACGTTGCAAAGTTTGCATATCATCTCAAATCTAAGTGTCCTGGGTGAGGATCCTTTCAGCGCAAGCTCTCAGAGCAAACATATGCAAAGTGGCAAATTACAGTGTGCAATGTTATGGTTTGAATGAATTAAAGGTGCAGCGTGTTGGATATCTTCACCCTTCTCTTTCAAGCATGAACTGTGTGAGCCTTCCGTTATCATTCAATTGACATTTTGGGCCAGTGTAAAAAAAACATGGAGGTACGACTTGGTGGCTTCCGTACACAGAGCCTGCTCTCGTTATAAATATAAAGGGCTAATACGTTAAAAAAACAAGACTGGAAGAAGCATGGGAACAAACCGTTCACTGAGAACAGAGCAGCGCCGCCGAGTGAGATGGGAATGGCAACAACCCAACGTAAACACAAATCCACAAACAACCAAAACTCAGGGGAGATGAGGATCTGAACCACGGCACCGGTGAGTGAAGACGAACAACAGAAGTCAGGAGGAGTGAGTCAGACATCCACTGTATACTTTATACCTTATTGAGAGGGTCAACCAAGTAGGAAATGTCTTTACAGACACTCTGAAGCTTATGGAGGAGAAGAGAGATGGATCAGGGGTAAGACTTTGTTTGAGTGAAGAGGAATTTAAAACGCCTCTGAGCTCTGGGAGGTCAGGTGGGACGTGATGGTCCCACGGATGAAGTAGTGAAAGGTGGGAATCGAACCGTCGACCCTGTGGTCAGGGGACAACCCTTCTAACCACTCATCCGCAGCTGCCCGACAACAAGGGCTAGGGGATGTCTGGGTAACTCACAACATGATACAACACATGGGCCATGACACCATGAATATCACAATACAGAGACTCGGAGAATGATGTAATGATGAACACATGTATCTGCGTCTATAATAATATCTGTGTATTCATTCACAAAAGCATTAAAAGTATTATTGTCTATTGAGTCTATATCAAACGCACGCATGTAAAATACCTATTAACTGGCATGAGTCTCGACTGTGATACAAATATGGGCATTTTCTGCTGACACATCGCGATCCTATCTCACGAGTCAGCGTGACCACATGTTCCCGTGTCATTATTTCGTCCCACTCCAAATGTCCGGGAAAAGCACAATGACCTCGTGTACACACGGTACTCGAGAGGAAACGACACACTATGACAGACGTTTTTCTTTTCTCATGCGGTGAAAAAAAAAAAAAAGCCGAGTCGTGTTAAGTACCCGCATATTTTGGCCAGGTATCGTTGGAAATGGAATCCTCGCAGGTGGAGCGTATGTTGCGAACGTCGTTTACAAAGCAAAGACGTGACAGTTCCCGTTTGAGCTTTAGACGAGCTGCGCCGAGCCCCACGCTTTCCCATGAGGAGGCAAAGAGGGGCCTGCAGAAGCCCTGAGGTTTGGATAACCCCCCCCCCCCCCCCCCCCCCCCCCCCCCTCAGCACTTTGGTGAGAGCGAGCGCGGCATCCACACCGCCTCCGTTATGACCTGCGTCCATTTCCCTTTCAAAGACGACCCTATTGATTGTTCGGCTGAAAGACAACACCCATCCATCTGAGTGGATACGAACAGTGGCATCATGCTTATAAATACATTTGAAGAGCCAATTGGACTGGGATCTGACGCGGGTGGTCCTCTGGAGTGGGGCTTTTATTTTGAAGGCTAAAGACAGCAGCGCACCAGCAACAAGAATATCTCGACCCGCTCCACCCGCGTCACCGTGCTGCTGCAGTCGTGTCAACATCAAAGCGTGACAGAATCACCCACACAGGAAACGGACAGCAATTTCAAAATAAAAGCATCCTTTGGCCCTTTAGACCTAAGTAAGCGTTGCGTGTGAAGGAGGGGTTCTTACCGTGTCCTTGGTGGGAGCCAGGATCTCCTCGATCATCATGCTGTCCCGTGCGAACGAGCTGCGGTTGAGCGTGTTGGACCTATCCGAACTGAAGGAGCGGAGGCTACATGTTACCACGCAAGCCAACGCCGCGGGCAACCACACAAACGAGGGGCGGGGGGAACACGACACAAAACACAAAGCAAGGAATCCATTACTACATGCAACCTCCAGGGAACCGGCTTCTTTGCACTACTGGACGGAGAGAGTCCGAGAGGAGTGTGAGGGGGGAAATAGAAGGAGGAGGAGGAGGAGGCCTCCGATAGAGGAAGATCAGATACGGCGGCAGGTTATTCAGAGATGGAAATGAGAGGTTTGCATGTCGACGATAAGAGGAAGAGGAGGAGCGCGATGATGGAGAAGAGGAGGCCGTTTTCGACACGGCTCTGCGCCGAGCGTCTCCGTGCGGAGCTTCAATAAGTAATGGCTTTTCAGAGGTGGAGCTGGCGACTCTGACATCGCTTCGTTCCCAGATTAGCAGCTGACCTCGACCCGGTTCAGACGGAGAGGAAGCCGGGCTCCTCTGCTGCAGTCTGCTCTGCGCCCGCCCCGCGCCTCTATTTTTTGCAGCCTCTTCGGCGGCGAAGACTCGGCGAGGAGTTTGGCGATCGGCGGCGAGGGGCCGACAAAACGGCGCGCGGGACGGGTTTGTGTTGTTGTGGACGCTCGAAAACAGGTGCCGACAACCCCGCGCATTATTTTGTCAGTGTGTGCGTGTGTGTTTACTGTAGATGTGTTGTGTGTGTGCAGAGCAAGGGGGGTGGGAGGAGGGGGGGGGGGGAAGAAAATGCAGAGCTGGGGGGGTTTGGGGGGGGGGGGGGGGGGGGGGGGCGGGGGAGGGGGGGGGGGGGGGGGGGGGGGGGGGTAAGAAAATGCAGAGCTCAGCATGTTTGAGTGGGCTCGCTATTCAGCACAGAGAGAAGGCCTTTATTCAGCACGCCGCTGCCTGCGCCGCCATCCAAGTTACCAAGCAACTCCGCCTGAATGGACTCGCTGGCATGGCACCCGTCACCCCCCCCCCCCCCCCCCCCCCCCCCCCCCCCCCCCCATGGCACCCGTCCCCCCCCCCCCCCCACCCCGACCTTCCTCACTGCCCCCCTCCCCCCCCCGCCCCCATCCGCTGTTTGTTCCTCACAGCTTCTTTCTTCTTCTTTCTCATTCCATCCATCCTCCTCTGCCGCCATAAACATTGTCCGTTTCCTTTCCCCCTCTTCTTCTTCTTCTTCTTCGCCTTTTCTCAGAGCTGTCTGTCGACTTCTCTTTCCCTTTCTCTCTCGCTCACCAGGGTTCGCTCCTTTTCACCACGCCGTCCCTTCGTCTCCACCCGTCTCATTTTTCAGAGTCATTCTGCGAGGATGAAATGACCCTGCTACACCCACTCTTCCTCTTTTTCCACAAAGCTCCATCGCACCTTGCTTTTCCGACTTTCTAAAACAACTCGTTTTCTCCCCTCTCACCTCCACAGCTCAGGAGTTTTAAGGGGGCATGTGTATGCCCTGATTTATTTGGTTAATCTCGTTGTTGTAAGTCAACTAAATACCAAGTACATCGTTTATTAGCTGGCGTGTAAAGGCCTGTATTGTCGCTGTGAAACACTTTCATTCAGTCTTGTCAACAACCCCACAGAGCTAAGTGGAGGAGAGGGCGCAGGGAGGACAGCTCCAGTCGACTAAATCCTCTGTATCTCGCTGGTTTCTCTCCAGCTTGTTGTGAGGGTTGTACTAAGGGCATCTAAGGACATTGGTGGTCCCTGCTGCCTAATAATGACGAAACAGCAATGTACGTGTAACAACCGCGTGTATCTGTGCGCATGTGCGACCGAGTGTTTCCGAGATCCAAGGGGAGGATTTTCCATCTCTGCAAACCAGGACCTCTGGAGTCAATTCAAACGGTACCGGGACATCTCGGGTTATCTGAATGGATTTTTTTTTTTTTAAGTTTGGGGTCAATGAACTCCAACAGGAAGTCCAAAGGGTCGCTGAAGCACTTTGCACCAACTTGTACTGTAATACAATTACAGATACAGTGCCAGATCAGCTGCTCGACTGCCTGAGAGACGCAACACAACAACGTTTCCCCCTCTCCAATGAGACAGTGCGATGAGTGCAAGGTGCTTCATAGACCCCCGCTTTAAAGAGAACTGTCCCTTTAACAAGTGATTTGGGGGTGGGGGTGGGTGGGGTGGGATTAAAATGGCTGACCATCCCTGGAAGTTACACTTAGTGGCACAGCACAGTACAGTACAGTACAGTACAGTACAGTGCCACATCAAAAGTGACGGCATTAGTCCACACAACTCAAACATCTGCACAAAACATTTTGTCTATCGTCGTCAACAAATGCAAAAACGTTTGTGTTCAATTTGCACATACGACGACTTCAGAGGTGATGAGCTCAAACGGGGGGATGATGTCAGAGTATGACGGAGGGATGAGTCTGCTACCACACACGAAGGAACAGTGACACTGGATGTGGATGACTCGGTTAGAGGTTTGATGGATGTGAAGGGGGTGGGGGGGGTTGGGGGGTGGGGCAGGTGACAAGGACGGGACACCACTCACAGCTAATGTTGCCTAGGTTACCACGACCACTACTCTTGTCTTACCTGATTCTAGGGCTAGAATGAGAGAGGCGGAGCGCAGGAGAAACACAAGGAAAAGAATCAGGAGTGAAAAGCAAAGCATTTCGAAGGCACAGAAGCAGGACGCGGCATTCGTTCCTTATTTTCCTCCACGTATGACATTGACACTTTTGCTGCTGCTGCTGTTGTTGTTGTTGTTGCCTCAAGGTTCAGGGCCGGACTGTGTTTCCGTGGGTTCACCGTGCAAGAGTGCGAGTGTTTGTGCGAAGCAAAGCGTGCGATGTCGATGTCATAAGCGGAAAGCTCAGGAAAATGAAAGAAGTCACTCAGCATCATGCACTCATTGATCAGTAACTAACGTGATGTCTCGCACAGCGTCACATCCACACCCCCGCAGACAGACCTGTCCACGCTACGGACATTCTATATCGAGCGGCTCTTTGTGATCTCTGGAGAGCAGTTTTTGACACTCTGGCGATAGAAGAGTGAGAGAGGGGTCAGGGGGGATTTTTACGTTGGATTTTGGAGTCACGTACGTCTCATACTACTCGTTATACTTTGAGGAGTTAAATGGTATCATTCGTCTGTTAATGAGCAAAACCTGTGTCACAGAAAAATGACGTGATGACACATCATCGTGTGCTCAACAGGCTGCAGTCTCATCCATTTTTTTTTTGCACAATTAACGCATCGAAAATTCACAAGCGACCAACATACTGATGTGTTTTCAATTACATGAGGAAACATTCAAACCTAATTGGCTTGTGTCAAGCAGAGCTTATTGTCAAGCCTGTAAAAACAAGAATTATATTAATGAATTAACTAGGAAGCAAGGGAGCACTAAATGTGAGGATGCCATTCTTCCAAACAAGCCGTATTATTACAATTATGAAGGTTATTATCATTCTATCTGTAGTATCATTAGTACAATTACTATCGTTATCATTGTTATTATAACTATTATCATCACTATCATCCTTGTTACCATCATTATTATTATTATTATTATTATCATTATTATTATTATTATTATTATTATTATTTATTTTTTTAATTATTTTTTTTATTATCATCACTATGACAATTTGTTAACATGGAACCTCTGGCTTGAGTTCACCCTGTTTGCCGTGGCCCCACTGACGTGAGCAGCTTCCTGTCGCGGTCCACCTGCCTGTTTTTATCAACCCCACCATCACCGCGCATCTGCCGCCTGTCAGCGCCGCCACAGCAACACTGTGGGGCTGCACGCCACACCGTGTTGCCGATGAGCCTGCCAGCTTTCCACCGGTGCAAGTGGAACCTGCATGTGTGCAGCCGTCGTGACCAAAGGTCAAGGCTGCACCTACTGTGGCCGACGGAACATTTGAAATCTTTGCATGGGGTTTCCATGAGGACACATCAAATGCTGACTCATTTTGTCAGCGTGAATCATTGGATGGCCACTCTCCAGCTGCTTTCACTGGCGCTTTCCATTATTCTTTGTTTATTTGTGTGTGTGTGTGTGTGTGTGTGTGTGTGTGTGTGTGTGTGTGTGTGTGTGTGACTGGCTGTTATCAAATCATCTGGATCATTTGTGGTACATTCTAGAAATATTGTTCTCCTTATTAAAGGACCATACACATCTATGTGCACGGTGTAAAAACAGCCACAGCATTAATGACTAACATGACACTTCAATGAAAACATCATATCATCACACTTTTGACGTAGGGCATTAAAGGGGCAGTGTGTAGGATTGACTGATATCCAGTGATTAAGTTCTTATGTTAGGGCTTGACACCCCTCACCTCACCCTTCCTCTATCAAGAGAGTATAACACAGTGTATATAAGTAGAGCGATGGTGTATAAATAGTACATATGAATATATCTACTTTTTATTATGTCTGTCCATTTTGGCCTACTCAGTAAAAACATGGTGGTGGAACATGGAGGCATCAACAGAGAGGAACCACTTCATGGACGAATGTATTACGTGAACTGGATATCGAGTTTGTGCAGTGGCCAAACAGCGGTACTGCGCTTGAGTGAGTCACATGGTGCCATGCCGCCCATGAAGATGTTTTCTTTATACTAACGATAACAAAAATATTTCTATATTTTTTATATAGAATTAATATTATTATTGTTAATTGGTGGATAACTTTTCTGAAATTCATCAGTGTCAACCAGAACGATTGCTAACGTATCCCATAATAATACCTCCATGACCTGCTCGTGACATTACACATTCATTTAGGCGATGACTCCATTGATCAATACCAGAGGACATAACTTGACCTACATCTTACAGACTGCACCTTTAATGCCGTTCATGTGCATTCACCATGGCAGGTGCTTACCTGGCTGAGCGGGCTCCTATGCTGAAGCCCATGTAACCCTCCTGAGGCAGGGAGTCGTCCCCCAGCTCCTTCAGGTCCTGAGGCCGCAGGTATTTGTCCATGTCCCCGGTCATGGCATCCTCACCTGGAGGGGAGGGGGAGGGGAGGGGGGGGGCATGATGACTTGGACCTGAGACAACAATCTGGACCAGAGAGGCAGGCGATGCGGCACAGACCAGGAGAGACAGCAAAACAAGAAGCTCACAGAAAAACCT